>LPNX010264016.1:109329-191733 GCA_001517045.1 Pseudotsuga menziesii
CTACCTACAAGAATGAAACAAATGTACTGTTCAAATTAATTCTATGGGCATCATCCAAGATTAAATGAGAATGAGACAAGTGTACGTTCAAGATTGATTCAATGGGCATCGTCCAAAAATAATAATTAATAATTTAAAAAAAATAAAAAAATATCTTAATTAACAACATGTGATAAGCACAATTAGTGATAGTTCTATTATACCAACAGTTATGCCCATAGGCGTATATATGTTAGAATTTTTGGGTGGACTACCATCTATGCTATTCATCTACTGACAAGAATGAAACAAGTGTACTGTTCAAATTGATTCTATGGGTGTCGTCCAAGATTAAAAGAGAATGAGACAAGTGTATTGTCAAGATTGATTCTATGGGCATTGTCCAAAAATAATAATTAATAATTTCAAAAAAGTAAAAATATCTTAATTAACATGTGATAAGCACAGTTACTGATAGTTCTAAAAATTAAAAATAATCTTCAACTATTCGATTATTAGATATAAATATTGTCTTAAACCTGGAAATGATTTTAGAACTATTAGCTTAACTTCAACTCTAATCAAAGTTATATTGGATAATTATTAGCTTAACTATTAGATACAACTATTAGCTTGACTCCAATGACTATAGAACTATTAACTTAACTTCAACTCTAATCATAGTTATATTGGATAACTATTATCTTAACTATTATGTACAACGATTAGCTTAACTCCAATGATTTTACAACTATTAGCTTAACTTCAACTCTAATCACTTAAGGCTCAGTCCAAGTGCATTTGAAATCTATGAGTCTATATAATGTGCATTCATGCAAGAGTCGAACTCCTAATAAAATCATTCAAAATCCTAATAAAATCGTTCGAACTTTGAATAAACTCCTCCAAACTCGTAATAAACTCCTAATGTCCCTAATATTTTTTATTATGATGATGACATGCGTATATATATTAGAATTTTGGGGTGGACTACTATCTATGATTTTTCATCTACGGACGTGAATCAGAAAAGTGTACCATCCATATTGATTCTATGGATGTCGTCCAAGATTAAACGAAATGAGACAAGTGTATTGTCTAGATTGATTCTATGGGCGCCCTACAAAATTAATAATTAATAATTTCAAAAAAATAAAAGATAGCTTAATTAACATGTGATAAGTACAGTTAGTGAGAGTTGTAAAAATTAAAGTTAATTTTTAGCTATTCGATTATTAGATACAACTACATGCTTAACTCCATTTATTATTAGATACAACTATTAGCTCAACTCCAATGATAACTATTAGAAAACTACACAACATGGAGCTATACCATCATTGTCCATATGGACCTCGAAAATGGTTATTCGAGGGGCCGACTTCTTTGAAATGTTTATAAATGACGTTTTCTGAGATATTGGTTATGCACTAAGGACAATGCATGCTCTCTCTAATGGGAATCATAGTAGGAGACCACTGAATTAGTGCAACGTTGTCACAGTTATGATTATCATCTGCCCCGCGGTCCTGTACTGCCTAGTCGAATTGTTCCCTATGGTATCCTGCCCCATGGAATTGGTATGCATCGCATGGAATTTCTGCTCTTCGAACGTCATGACGTCGATAATAATCACGGTGGATTTGGTCAACCTATTGGAAACTCATCCAAGCAAGATTGCTTGGGTGGATATATGGAGGGGGAACGCGAGGAACTGCATCATTTCTTTCTATTTTCCTTGTAGTTGTTTAAGGGTCAACTTTGACATCGTTATTGGAAGATTCAATTATTTGTCGTAATTGCCGCACAGGTGTTGAAATTAGTCCTTAGTCATTGTTGGGAGATGGGTAATTCATTGGACACTCACTCCTCCTTCCACCTCTTTGTCCTTCCATTTCTATAAAATTATGCTAAAATTGATAACCCAATAGGAGGTTTTATTGTTGTTTTCAACTGAATTGAATTCAATCGAGAGTAATACAAATATGGAGTGGATCTTCTGACTTTATAAATGACAACTCAAGAGAGATTATCCAAGAATCAATCAAGATATTTAATAAAAATAAATTACCATGTTAATCTTGTTTTTATCTTTTGGTGATGGTGGTTGAATGTATCCCAATTGGTGCAGCAAAAGCTACATTTGGTCACAATGGCGTAGTAGCTTATGAGTAGAAAGGCAGTGGATATCTGGCCTCATAATTTTATCACCAAAATGGAAAACTAGGGTCAAGTTCTTCGTAATATTGTTCAAATAGAAATTTTGTTTTAAAGTATTTATTTAAAGTCCTCCAAGTTACATACTTTTCTTAAATGTTTTTCACTCTTTTTATATCCTCTCACCATATCTCATATTTTCCAGTTAAGTTATAAATATATTCCATTCTAGCTTTCAAACTATTTGAGTAATTATAAAATTGAAAATACTTTTAGATGCCCGACAGCCATGCCTCGTCTTCTTCACCCTTTTTCACCTCACCATTAAACATAGGGGATTTTATCTTCTTCAACTCTCCTGAAATTTCTTCATAAGGATTATCTTTTCTCTTTCTAGTGATGTCGCTATCACTACTTTCATTGGAATATTTATGCTTTTGTTTGTGCAACTTAACCTTAATTCCTGAAGAGGATTTACTTTCATTATCAGAAAATTTCAACTTCTTACCTGTAGGCTTGTAGGATATAGTTCCAGATTCAGATTCATGTTCTTTCCTTTTATCCTTTCCTTCGTTATGTAATTTATCTAGCAAAATTTTCAGATTCAGTTCTTCCTGTGATCTTAGGATTCTTTCATTATCTTCCTTTACAGTCTATAATTAAGCTTTTAAGTCTTTTACAGTTTGAAGTAACTCAAATGGTTAATTATTTAGTTCCACATATATATTATTTGGATTATTATGATGTGATCTATCTTCAGCAGATTGCTCTACTCCTTTCATTTCCTACAAAATATAATTTATAGTTCTGTACAAAAACAATTTTTAAACATAGTCAATATTTTTGTTTTTCGGTTTTGCATGCGAGTTGAGTGAACTTCAGACCTAGTGTTTGGAAACTCACTCTGATACCACATGTAACAAATCCCAAAAATACATAATAAAAAAAATTAATATGTAAGATCTAGATCATCAAGACAAACCTATGAAGGTATAAGTTAACCCTTCATCTTGAAACCAACTTAGGATTTAGCCTATGCTTAAAAATCTCGTGCAAAAGAAAACTTGAAATAATATTTTTGCATATCAATTTATACGACGTTCTACTACATTGTGACCTTTGCAACTTATGATAATAACTCATTTTCATTTGTTGGAATATTATACCTGTTAGTCGGAAGTTTACATTTTATGTGTTTTGCTTGTATAGATTTGTCATGAACCTTTTATTTTCTAACCCTATTTAGCAGCTAGGGTTACAGGTTTAAAGGTCTTACTTAGATTTTAAAATCTAATGCATGTTTTAAACTTGTTTTATTGTAGGGTGTTCAACAAAAAGCGCTTAGTCCCAATCCTAAGATCCTAAACAAACTAAGGAGTTAAAGGAACAACGAGCTCCAAGGTGACTTATCACCACAACTATGAAAAGATCATTTTTAAAACTAAGTTTTTGACCCTCTTTAGCAATCTTATGCCATAAATTGTCATACCAAAGAGTTTTTGTTTTGTTTACAATTATCGAAAAAAGGGTATGAGAACAAATCTATCTGCGTTGAGGTAAAGGTACATGCGCCCATGTGAAATGATTCCATCCAGTTGTAAAGGGTAGGTTTAAACCCTATCGAAAGGCCAAGTATTTTTATCATTTGCATTATTCATTTGTAAGAGGATTCGAGGGTTCTCATCCCTTCATTTCCATGACCTTCAATACCCCAACTCTCCTGCTATGACATCTCCATTCTATGACTCCAACGTTAAACTATCTCTAGTGCTTTTATCCATGATAGTGAATACAGAGCCTTCTCATAGTGCATGGTTCTGGTCTTCTACTAGTTCCTTTGCAGATTTGATACCTCAGTGTCCTTTGTTGTGACTTGTAAAATGTGGTAAGTTTTTCTTTAAATTTTGTTTCCTAAAAGTATTCAAAGTGTTGGGTTTAGTTGTCATTGATGTCAAAGAATTTCATTAATGTCAAAGGAAGTGATGATGTGGCATGTTTGATGAGGCTAGGAAACCACATGATGGTGTTCTGGTGCTATTAGGAAGTCATTGTTGCAATCTGATATCATTCTAGAACACTATGTCAATTTTGAAAATTGACTAAGTCTCTCTAAAATGGTCAGTTGAATCATCCATGTCCTCGTAACTCATCCAGATGTTGTAAAATGGTCGGTGTAACTCATCCAGTCGCTGCGAAACTATCGGCGTAACTCATCCAGTCACTGCAAAACGATCGATGTAACTCATGCACAAGTGAATTTGAACCCCAAATCTGATGGAATATATGTCTGATTTTCGGCAACAATCTGTCGACTATCTGACTAGGGTCAACTTTTATAAATGTCAATCTCTTTTCGTCAGATATCTGACTGCTTTATAGTGTAGACGGTTATCCGACGCTATGTCGTCTGATATTCGAAAACATATTTATCATTATTCTAGTTGTAGATTTGATATATCAACATTGAATATTCTACGACCAACACTTATCAGAAGGAAATATTTCCAACTGCATATTTGTTTGTAACGTCGAAGATTAGACAGAGATATGTACAAAGAAAAAGAGAAATAACGACAAGATTTGTCATCGGTCTTATGGCATGATTGTTGGATATCGTAAGATATCATGCCTACCTCCAAAACAACCATTTGGAGGTATATGCGGCACAGGGTGAATGAAATTGAAGAGGTGTGCACACTACTCAGACACAGGAGACATCACAATGTAGAAAGTATGGGTGATCGTGAGCCTCATCGCAAATTAAGAAAGGAGGATTTGGGAGAATGGAAATTCAAGGGAAATGGAAGCAGAGTACATCAGATTAGACTCGCCAACCCAGGAACCTATTATGATATTTGTTTTCATACTACAGGAGGTACAAACCACAACATCCATAGAGTCTTATGTGCCCCGTGCGATAGTTGTGTAAAGTATGTCAATCATGTTCAAATAATGTGTGATGATGTTAATCTGGCCATGGGTGAGAGTTGAGGCGGATCATGCTAGAGATTTAGAGCATGCCAACATGATTGTATTCATTATGAGGAATAGTCACTTGGATGATGGTATGGATCATTCCTGCAATATATACATGCACCAACTTATCTTTCACTTCATTCATCTCAGGAAAGAAATTCAGAGCTGCGAGATCTTCCAAGCTAATTTACCCCTCTGCAAATAGGCTGATAACATGGACTCCTACAATGAGAGTGAGCATTGCTTCCCACAACATGGCATGGAAGAATTGGGACGTAGACTGAGGAGAGTTAAATATGATGTGGATATTCAGAAGCATCAACTTCGCTGACTCAAAGGAGAAGTGAGGGAAATTTTTCAGCAGGTTGCAGAGGACCTCCATGAAGTGAGATTGATTCAGAGGAATAAAAATGTTGTTGAGGAATCCTGAAATCAAGATCAATCCTACACCTTCCAAGAGCTCACAAATAGATTTACTCATATCGATATTCAGGTAGGAACTATGGCATTTGAAGCCCGAGTGCAGAATGAAGTAGCCAACCAGAACTTTGTTGATGGCGACTAGGGTTCCGAGACCTCTCTAGAGAAATAAACATGTCTTTATGTTTTTTTTTCTACTGATTAGACAATATATCTGTATATTTAGGAATATATCCATCAGTAACTTAGCTTATCCTTTTGTTTACTACTATGAATGCTATGAAGAAGAAAATGTTTGTAAGTACATAAGTTACAACTTTTCTTTAGCATAAGAAGACAATGTGTTTTTTGTATATATTCATATATAATATTTGTACTTGTTGTCATGCAATATTGTATCTGACTTTTTTGAGAATATGTCGTATTTTTTTCCATACTAGTTTCAGTACTACTTAGATTTCATATTGTGAACTATTCCTTTTTCGTTTTTATTTTCTTTTTTAGTGGTTCATTTTTAACCATATCTTCATCACATTATATGAAAACCACTAAATATCTTTTAATAAAATATTGTTAATCCCTCTTAAATCTCAGAAATCTTAAAGGAGTACATCATTGTTATTTAATGCAAGTATTTGGCACTAGATTTTCTCTCGAATCCACTTGCAAAGCGATGTTGAACTTTGTATTTCAGGACTAATTTGAATGGTCCTAATTTCTTGGCACATAAAATGTTTCTGAGTATGATAAGAATGGATGCCAAACTAATATCACATATCTGAACATAGTGTGACCTTATACTTCTTGAGATAGATCTGAATTTTGATCATAGTGTTCCATGTCACCATTTGGTTTCTATTGTTGCAAGTCTTCATTTAATTCATTCTTAGCACACCTAAGAAACATTTGTTTGGTAAATCATTTGGTAATTTAAATATGATTATGATGAGTTACAACAACCATCATTATGAGCAGAAGTGTGAACATGATCTAAAGTTGGTTTATGATTTTGGAAGTAATACATGAGTAAAATATTTGATCTATGTTCAATAAATATATGACCAAATGATTAATTAGAAGGATCTTTATTGCTCATTATGTACTAGCTCATGATCCTTAGTAGTATTGAAATGAATGAATTTGGTTTGATAAAAGTATGTTTGGTATCTATAATTGTAAAGGAATAGAAGCATAGGCTCTCTGGTTTTCCAAAGTATCACATGTACATTTTCCATTATTTCTACTAGGATGAATTTTTGATGGGTACATTATCAAAATTAATGCTTTGGACCTCATAATTCTGGGAACTTTTATGATGAGTGAGTCACTATGTATTGATTATGCATGAATCAAACATAATAATTGTATATTAGTTATATATGAATCAAACAAAATATTACTTATTTGTAAAGAGTGCATATTTGTATCAATGAAAACAATGAAAGAACTTATGAAAAGAAAAAACACATAAGCTTGCAACTAGAACAATTGGTAGCTTTTGAATGGGTAGTTGGTGAGATTGAATCTCATTTCCTACAGTCCTTAGTAGCTCCAGGTGAGATGATTGGCTATGTTGCAGGACAGTCTATTGGTGAAACAAATACTTAGATGATAAAAATATAAGTATGCCATACATTGCAGAAAAGATCAACCTTGAGTTTGATGATGATTTGACATGCATTTTTAATGGAGATAATGCATAAAAACTTACTCCTCGTATACGTATTATGAATGAAGAGGGTACTAAAGGGGAATCAAATGACCAAAATTTCGAAGATGATGTATTTTTTAAGAAAATTGAAAGTAACATGGTTACAAAAATGGCTCTCAGGGGAATTCCATATATTAATAAAGTTTTTAACAAGTCTGGAGAAATCAACAAGTTTTATGAGAATGATGTATTTAATCCTGATACAAAATGGATGCTAGATACAGAAGGTGTCAATATGATAGCTGTGATTTTCCATGGAGATGTGGATGCTATTAAGTGTTACCAGGAATATTTCACCATCTGCGAATAGAAGTTGTTCCTCTGGTTTGAATGGTTCAGATCCAGAACAAATGAGTGAACGACAAAGGATGAAGACCTTCCATGAATGTCGTAGACACCTGGAATTTTGCTTCGATAGTGAACATGTGTACCTGCAAACATATCAAACATGTGAACACCTAAAAGCTACCAGAAAATCATCTACTTATCCATGTTAGTGACTAAGGAATCTAACAACAGTAATGTGGGACGAAAATCAGCTTTGCATTAAAATGTATGGAGAAGCTTACAACCATTGCCTTACTGTCAACAAGCATCTCCATGAAATAAACACTTCATCCCCATAAGCTCCAAATTTTCTCTCTATGCTCTCCAATGGCTTGGGCTAAGCGCTCAATCCAACAACATAACAATACCTCTATAATTCCCCCCCTCAACTATAGACATGAGCTTGTATTTATAAGGATCAATGGATAGGAATAGTTGAGAGAATTGTGGGTGAGGTGGCTCGAAGATCCTACCATGGGGGATATTGGGCTCAAACCAACCCACAATGATAGGGATAAGGGAGGACATGAGGCTCAAGATCTAGAAGCCTCGAGAAACTTCTCTTTTCCCCATTTTACCTAGGGTACCACTTTTCTTCTCTTATGACATAGCGGTTTAGATAAGAAATGCTTTTGGACCAAAGACCATAGGCGGTGGCACCACTTATGGAAAATAGGATACAGGCGATGCGAGAAAGGTACCGCTCACGGGCCACAGGGAAAGCACGGTGCTGAGTTTTTCCATGTAGAATTGACAAATAGAGTAGGTCTCCACTCTAAGTGTTGGGATTAAGGGAAAACATGGGAGTTAAGGGTCTTATCACATGGTGGTGACAGGATTTGGGTATAACATAATTCCCCCCAAAGCATGAGACTTAGAGGGATACTATAAGCAAGAGCTTTGAGAGAACAAGTCGTCATTTCGAGGTGAAGATGTCAGCTCAATCGGAACATGTCGTCTAGTAGGAATCTATAGTACATCAATATATTGACTCATAGACACATGTAACCAAATCATGGCTACAGACCAATACAAGGTAGATCCATGAGAGGAATAAACAAGCACGGCTACTAGAATACAATGTAGATCCATGTGATAGAAGACTCAAACTTGGACATAGCTACCAGACATACGACATAGGTCTATGTCATACAGACACAAATTTGAGCATAGCCATGACCATACAAATGTGGATCCATGATAGATATACAAAACTCCATCGCAACCTAGGGAAAGCAATGAGCGCTATACAAATACCCAGGGTATTTGTCTCATTTTCCACAAAGTACGATTCTATCCATGTGATTACAATGATCTGAAGTCGAGCATGGTGGAAACCACTTGATTATCAGCCAATGATGTGAACCTTAACAAGTGTGAGGGATATCGCCATTTATTTCAATGATCCCCAAGGTACCCTAGTACAATCTACTAAGCATAAATAGATGTCCTAATGTCAAACACCTAGTCCATTCCATCGATGAAAGGCCAATGATGTGAACCCATGTCAAGAGTGAGAGAATCTGTCATTAAGGCATACAAATCTCTAGGTACTAAGTTTTTGTTTCTAAGACTATTTCCCAGATGATGAACTGATGTCGACAGGAATAGTCTCGTCGAAGGAGGGCCATGATGAGTCCCACATAGAAGACAGGAAACTCGTAACATAGTTCTGGAATGATGTGAATGTAGTAACCATAAGACCGACTCAAAAGTACTGACACAGAGACTATTTTGAATGCAGCGGTGAAACTTATTCAACTTCCCTTTGAACATCAAGAAGCATGACAAAATACTTGGCAACATGACTAGGCTAGAGAAACACACAATGCGAAAATGGACAATGCATTCTTTTGAAAGACTCAAAGGAGTGTCATGACTTATGAAATCAGGTTGTCATGAAGATCATCTGAATACCCAATTGATTGAAATGATATGCAGATAAGTGCCATGTTCAAAGGTAACAACAAACTACTGCCATTAATTTACAAAATGATTCCCTTCCAGTTTCCCCCATCATGATCGATGAGTGCCTCTTTTCGGTTTTATGAGTTCAAAAAGGGTAACAAACACTCGGTATAGCTCATTCGAAGACAAGTCCAAACTCATATGTTTTACGAACCTGAGAGAGGAGGGGTCCGTTCCCAAAAGCAGGTCTCTCAATGTTTAATTTAATGAGTCCAATGAAACAAAACTTGATATCATTCATGTTTAGAGAGTCTAAACGACCACAAAAGAAGACTCCAAAGGGGTCCTTTTTCATATGATTTAGTCCCTAAGGCACAAAAAAGTATAAAATTATACCTTAGAGAACTCTTCCAGTCATGATCGGCTGGAGTGTTCCTTTTTCATAAATAGTCTATCCGAACCGAAAAAGAAATAACCTACCATCAAAGAGATGACTCTTCAAATGATTTAACGAGCGTGAAGGAGACAATATCACTTGACAATATTTTCATATTTAAGGAGCTCGAAAAAGAGTTTAAAGAAGACTCCATTAGGTCTCTTTTTCACAATGAAATATTTTACGAGCTTGAAAAGAGTTATAAACAGACTCGGACCTTTGATACTAGGTTACAAGAGCATGACCAAAGTGTCATAATAAATGCTCAATGACTTTTTATGTTTTATGGTAGTATGAAAAAGTCAAAAACGAACTCCCAAAACTTTACTGCTTTTGTTCTTCTATCCTGCAACGACTCAAAAAAAAAGTGTTAAATGTGCCCATAACTAACATTAAGGGATTACGACTAATAGATTTTGAGTAATAAACTACTTTTAATAGCCTAGACCCTACTCTTTCATCTTATTCCTTTAATTTTGATTTTTAATGGTGTTTTGGGCTTGTATGGCAAGCCCTAAAATCATGGAAACGGGCACCACGCTTATCCCTTGCGGGATATGTGGTACCTTGCTAGAACCGTGCCAAAAACAAAGTGCATAGGTGGTGCCACCGCCTATCCTCAATGGAGCATAGGCAGTACCGATCGTGAAGAAGTAAAACGAATTACACAAGAAAAACTAGACCATTTCATTTGATTGGAATAATTAAGAATGATTCTAATGGGCCTTGTGATTTTTTTTGGTAGGTTTTAGCTGATAAAAAATGGTCATATGGAAAGAGAGATAGCATGATAATGATGATTCCTTCACTGAAAGGAATGCGGGTTGCATAGTCGCATTGAGAGACCGTGGACTCTTGAAATTCTTCCAGACACCTAGCATGGTATTGCATGAGCGATTGCTAGAGCAAATAATCCGGATGTGGAATTTGGAGCAACAATATTTCAAGGTTGGAGATCATATTCTGACAGTAGAGGTAGAGGACATCTACTTCCTTACTAGCCCTTCGAGACGGGGTGATCCCATCTTGCTGACTAGTTCCCATGAAGGGGACATCACTACACAAGAGTTGATAGACCGTCACTGCATTCCCGGGACAAGGACATCGGGGAAGAAAATCCCCATAAAGGCAGTGAAGGACAGACCTCTACGGGCTGTATTGTTTACCATAAAGAGAGTGGCAGGAAGTTGGGGGGTGCACCAGGATTATAGAACACATATTCTCTATGCCATAGAGGCCATGGCAACTACAGTCTTTAAATGGGAGAAAGCCCTACTTATGATATTCAAGGATCAGCTGACCAAGTGTTGTCAAGGGGAACTGAAGTAGTTCAGTTTTGGTTCCATTATAGGATGCTTCTTCTTCAAGCGGATACCACAGATGAGACCATAGGTGGTCTTTACAGAGATGAGAGCATGAGACCCTCACATGCAAAGGTGGTTCCAAATTATGGCTCGTACTGGAGCGGTCAGGGGGAAGGTGAAGTTCGGTGACCCATTCTTCCGATGGCTGAGAGATCAGATCCTCATGGTGGAGGATTATGCATATGCAAGTGTAGACTTTAGTGAACACCCTGACCTACCGCTCCCACCTAGTGGACAGTGGGGTGACCTCGGTAAGAAGTAAAACCCTAAAATAGAAATAGTGTTTTTATTTTTTGATGTTTTATATTTTTTATGTTAAGTAACGAGAATTGAATGTTATCATGTAGATGTCAGAGCAGTGCAACCTGGGGGATATTCCCCACTAGATAGATGATTTAGGGCCCATTTTGTACTGTAGGGTGATGATGTGACCAAGAAGTTAGAGGAAAACCTGGAGAGGTTGACCCTAGACATCCCTGACGCTTCCATTGTTGACCTCCCTCTGAGGTATCAGAGACCTACAACTAGAGTAATGGGTTAGTTTAGTAGACTACTACGTAGAGTAGCCAAGGCAGTGATGTGATACCACGAGCATCACTAGATGATGTATGCATGATGTATCCCCTAAAAGCTGATAGCTTCAGGATTTTGTATGGTGATTTTTTCTTGAAAGCCTATGTGCTTCAGATGAGGTCTCATGACCTTTTTTTTAAACATGTATATATATATATATATATATATATATATATATATATAGAGAGAGAGAGAGAGAGAGACTTTTACCTGGTGTTTATATGTCTCAAATGGTGAATGAATTTTACATGAGTTTTATGTGTCTTTAATTGTTTATTTACAATGAAACCAGTTTGATTTTAATGTCACGAATGGGCAATATTCCAATCTAGGATGTAGTTAGCTAATGAGTCAGCAACTACATTATGTTCCCTAGGGATATGCCTATAGGTGATGGTTTCAAATGACCTTTCTAACAAACGTACCATCTGAAAGAGGCGGAAAAGCACAGGATTCCTAATGGTATAAACATGGTTTAGATGACAGACTACGAGTTGTGATTCCATCAAGACTACCAAATTGTGAACATCCTAGGAGGAAGCTTTAGTTAGAAGACCTATGACTGCTCGATACTCAGTGATATTGTTGGTAGCGGGACCAATACACACTGCTCATGAATTGACCAAATCATAAGTTGGGGAATAGAGAACCCAAGCAGCTGAGGAAAGATTCAAGGTGTGGTGAAAAGCACCATTAGCGAAGCCATAGAAAGCCATCTGCTCTACACAAGAAAAACATGGTATAAATAGATACAGACACTAAACTCAAAACCATATTGAAAATACTCAAAGCACACTAAAAGCCAAGCAATATACATATATACAGGATACTATCCCAGAAAAATCTAGCCATAGTACCTCTTCAGGTACAACCCATTGCGATGTTTCCCTAAAGGGATTCCATCGTAATCTACAAGCTCGTAGGAACCTTTCTCTAAAACTTTAGAAATGATGAAAGGACTGTACCACATGGAATCGAACTTTCCTTTCCCTAGTTTGGCATATCTCTGATCATAAGTCAAAACCTAGTCACCCTCGTTAAAGGCACGAGGCTGGACGGATTTATCATACTGCACCTTAATGCATTTCTTATGCGCCTCATTAGCCAAGGCAACATCTCTCCTGGTTTCATTAAGGTTATTCAAGTACAAAAATATTGCTTCCTCTGCGGAAGTGTCTGGGAGAATTTCGACGACAAGTTTCAAGGATGGAATCTGACATTGAATCGGTAAGACAACTTCGATTCCATAGACAAGATGGAATGGTGTGAAACCAGTAGTTGTTTTCACCAAAGTCATGTAAGCCCAAAGAGCGAAGAAAAGGATATGGTGCCAATTGGATCTATGGTCTCCAACCATCTGATGAAGCATAGTTTTCAAAAATTTGTTAATGGCCTCTACCTGACTATTAGCTTGCGGATAATATGGCATAGAGTTTTCATGGAAAAAACCTAACTTGGCACTTAGTTCCTCCATCATTTGATTATGAAAATGTGATCCGTGATCAGTAACTATGGACTGCAGGACTTTGAATCTAGCTCTGACATGATTGAATAGGAAAAGAGAGGCAGTCTTACCATCTTCCTCATATGTAGGCATGGCCTCAGCCCACTTTGTAAAATAGTTAATGGCTACGATGATGTAACCATGCCCCTTGGCTGAGGTAGGCTTACAATGCATATAATCAATCCCTCATTTGGAAAATGGACCAATGGAAATGACGGGGTGTAGCGGAGCAGGATGAGTCTGCTTTTTGGGATAAAAATGTTGACAAGGTGGGCACTTCTTAACAGCCTCATGAAAGTATTTAAAGACTGAAGGCCAAAAATAGCCAGCGCGAAGGATTTTTTGGGCTATAGACATCCCAAATAAATGCCTGCCACATTCTCCATAGTGGCAATCATTCAACACTTGTTCAACTTCCTCATCGGTGAGGCGTTGCCGGAGAATGGAATCAATCCCATGTCTATACAAGGTGTCATTTAAAAATGAGGTAGTATTTCGCTTGGTGACGGATACGGCGGTGATTGTCATAGAATAGATTTGGCTGAAATATTTGTGTTTGGAGATAAATAAGCAAATCTCCATACCATGTGTCAGTAGTGCTTATTAGGAACATGAATTCATCTGGAAATGAATCACTGGGCTCATATTCCATCGAAGCACAGGGAAGATAACACATGAGCTCAACAAAGACCAAGGATTTTTGTGATGTGGCTTTGGAAAATTCCAGATCAAACTCTTGTAGTATGACTATCCATTGGGAGTACTTTCCCTCGAGCACCTGACGAGTCAGGATGTAATACATCGGGTTCTAGTCTACCAATACAGTGGCTATGCGAAGCAAAATGTAGTGATGAAATTTTTGTACAGCAATGATTGTGGCCAATGCTAAATTCTCCATGCATGAATATCGGGTTTCAGAATCCATAAGATTCTTACTAGTATAGTAAATCACATGCTCTTGACTGTTGGGATTTTCCTGCACCAAAACCATAGCGATGGTGGTAGTGGAGACAGCAATATATAAGAGAAAGTCCTTTGAATAATCTGGGGGGTGTGTCATGAGTGAATGAGTCAAAGTGGGTTTGAGATTATGAAAGGCACATTGATCTTGGTCATCCCAGAAGAACGGAGTTTCCTTCTTAAGGACACACATATAACCATGCATTTTCTTTGCAAAATTGCACACAAAACGATGGAGGAATTTCGCCTTCCCTTGCAAACTTTGGAGTTCAAGAAGATTGGTTAGGGCTGGTAGAGCTAAAATGGTGGCAATTTTTAAAGGGTCTATCTGGATTCCATCCTTAAAGACCACAAAACCTAACAGACATCCCGTCTCAATGCAAAAAACACATTTATGTGGATTGAGTCGTATATTATAATGACAACATTTCAGAATCCATGAGATTGTTGGGCCGAATTAATGTCATTTTAATTCTGTTGTAGTAATTGCCCAGCCGTTTAATTTGTCAATCCGAGGTTCATAGTCTTACAAAGCACCTGCAAAGTATATGCAAGACTGAAGTGAAATTAAGCTAATCTAACCCCCCGTGAAACTAAGAATAATCTAATCTAACCTCACTTAAGCTGAAACAATCAATCGCTAATCTAATGCTGGAAGATGAAACACACGACTAAAAGTAAATTGTATAAAAGAAAGACAACATATGAAGAGCAACAAGACAACACATGTGAGCTCACATCAACAATAAAGTAATCTTAAATTACATCACAATAATCAATCATAAATCATGAAAGCATCAAACCAAGATTATGAACAAAAGCTAAGAATTCCCTTCTCCATATTACAAAGTCAAGACTAAATTCTACCATCTACTATTCTCTTAGATAATCTAAGATGTAAAATATTCTAAGATAATATCCCATTACAAATGAAGAGAGAGCACTCTCTTTTATACATGAACTTCTTTGAGAATAAGATAACCATCTTATAATGAGAGATCCACTATTCATTCAACCACTCAACTACTTTCCTATTATTACAAGATATCATCCCTTCAAATCCTCCACATATCTTTCACAAATTCTCCACATGTCTCTCAACCAAATCTCCATGATCTTCTCCTTGGAATATTCTTTGAATAACTATCTCCTTGAAATGATGGAGGAGATATACCTGAAGTATTTTCTTTGAATTAATCCTTCACAGATTCCTACACATTACAAATCTCATCCATACTTTGAGATATTAGTGGAAAACATGTTAATTTTCTAATATTTAACCATAAATTCACTTATAATACTAAAAATAAATAAAGTGGAAATAATAAGGTGAAACCCACATATATGTATTGAAATGGTATGATAAAAGGTTAATGGGACGATGAAATGTGAGGAATAGTGGAAGATAAAGTGGATGAAAAGGGGACATTTCCGTGTCCCAACATACTCCCCAACTGAACTTGTTGCATGTCCTCATGCAACCGTGTATGGCTCTTCTCAAGAATTTTTGGCATCTGAACTTTGGCTTTTATTGATGATGTATTTTTAACAATGAATATTTTCGGGGTGTGAAATACATGAGTAACAACTGGCATTTCCTTATGGTTGGTCTTATGTGACAACCATGAATATAAAGAATGTTGGTTGTTGTGTTAACAACATTCATTTCATGATGTGAAATGCATGAGTAACCGCTGAAATTTTTCTTATGGTTGGTTCTTGTGTGACAACCATGAATATAAAGAATGTTGGTTCTTGTGTTAACAACATTCATTTCATGATGTGAAATGCATAAGTAACAATTGACATTTTCCTTATGGTTGGTTCTTGTGTGACAACCATGAATGTACTTTAATGTTGGTTCTTGTGTTAACAACATTCATTTCATCATCTGTTTTCTAGTTGCATAATAATTTAACCATACACTCACTGAAAATGATAAGCTATTAATGTGCATAGAAAGCATCATTGTGCATAAGAAAGCCTTTTCTTTATGAATCATGCCAATATGTATATCAATGTGTATGAAGCAAAGTGCAATAAAGGATTTCTCGGAAAAGAAATGCTCGCGAATGGTAAATGAGATGAAAAATGGGTGATGGTGGTGAAAAGAATGGAATGATAGTAGTCAGTATGTATTGAATATAGTTCCCCCTCACCAACTGATGTGGTTGCATGTCCTCATGCAACCTAGCATGGGATGTGAAAGAAATGGAGCATGGTGAGGGAATTTTCCAAATTATTCATTTCTAGCATGTAAGGAATTGCATGATTAAAGTTTAGAAAACAACATACCCCCACTTACCCAAAAAGTATAAGAACAATGCAACAAGAATGTAGTTGATTCCGTTGGATCATGGAATGTGTCACTGCTACAGTGGCTATAACTACTAGGTCATGGGCAGTAAAGGAATCGAAACTGTTGCTGCTGAATCATGGAGAATATGTCACGGCTGCCGGATAAAAATGTAATTGTAAATGCTGATGAGGCTGTAACTGCTAGAACTGCTGTAATGTGAAGTGGAGGAGTATGAACTGCTGCTAATAAATAATGGAAAATGTGGAAGGAAAAAGTGGAACTGTGGTACACTCATAGATATGAAGTCATGCTTCTACAACTACTGATGGAGTCATGAAAAAGAATGTATAGTCTTCACCCGCTACAAAACCCAGTGGTACAATTCTAGTCATGCGAATAAATGTGTCAAGGTTGAGCATGAAGAGAAATCATTGGATTACCGGCCATTGATGAATGCCATTAACAAATGAGAGGCAACTTACCAGTGATGTCAATGAGTTCCAAGGTACCCAATTACATCTTATGAAATGCAAATAGATGTGCTGATGTCGAGCCACTTGTAAGATCTGATGATCAAGGGACATTGATGAATTCCCATGATTGTCAGCAAGAGAACTTGCCATTAAGGCATGCAAGCCTCTAGGTACTCAATAATGAACTCTAGTACATATCCCAGATAAGGTGTTGAGGTCGATGGGGCAAGATTTGTTGAAAGGTGGGCCTTAAGGAATCCCACATCAGTCAACGCGAGTTGGTATAAAAATATTGGTAGGACTATTAGTGAAAAGAAATCAAAGTCAAACAGTGGATATGGCAAGGATATGTAGTCATGGAAAGGGAGTTGGTTTTATTCAAAAGGAAAATTGGAATGGAAAAATGAACTGAGAAAGATAAAGGGATGTATGCAGCTCAGAAAGATAGGCATGTGTGAAGTCATGACAGATAAAGCGATGGAAAGTGGACTTCAAGACATGGATGGTGAAGGTGCTTTGAAAGAGAAATATGGATAAACAATCATGATGCAAATGAGTTTATGGATGGTTTCTATGTAACAACCAATGTTATGATGTTTATCAGCAAACATCATGAGTAATAGCTCCTTCATGCTCTCTATCAAAGCATGTTTCTCAAAAAATTTGCGTTTCTTTGAAAAATCACTTTGAAAATTTTTGTGTCTCTGAAACCTGGAAAAAAAACTTTAGTACCAAATCTTGCATGAAAACTTATTAGTGAATATGTATAGTTTCCCCTCCCCAACTGATCTACATGCAACCTAACATGAAACTTATGAGAATTTCATAAAAGAAAACATATCATGCAGAAAGAAGTACATAAGCTGCAAAGAAAATGTCAGGAAGAAATAAAATGTGTTATACCTATTTTCGTTGTGCTCGTGGTTCATCATTGATCACTGCTTGAAGTGACTGAAGAAAACAATTTTAGCATGAAAGAAACAAAAATCATTACTCCAAAGATGTTTTCAGGAAGTGTTGAGGTCCATTTGCAAATTTTCGATTGTTTTTTATTTTATTTTTACAACACACAAAATAAAAATGGCAAAAATACTTCAAAATTAAATTTATTCGATTTGCGTTCATGGGCATTCAACATAAAAACGTTTAAAATTAAAAAAAAATTAATAACTGTAACAGCTAGCTACAATGAAATACAACATCCAGTTGCAATAGCCAGTGGCGATAGTGGCTTCAACAGCCAGCTGTGACAATGGCTGCAACACCCGATTGCAACAGCCAGCTGCGACAGTGGCTGCAACAACCAGCTGCAATAGCGGCTGCAACAATGAAGAAACTTTTTGGGTTGTGAGCAAATTAGTTCATTCTGTACTTTTATGGATTTAAAAATCAAATATCTTGGAAACATTGTCAATGAGGCATGCTTTTTAAAAATTACGTGATTCATGACAAATCATTTCAACAACAAAATTGACAATCTAAAAAATGTTAGTACTAAACCTACAATGAAACTTGTGAGATTATTGTAAAATGTAGGAATTAGTACGAAGGTGAGCAAATTGAAATTCATAAATAAAGTGCATTTTTACCTTTATCTTTGTGTGTTGTCATTCAAGAAACTCTCAAGGATCGCTTTCCTCCTTTTTGTGGTCTTCAGACTTGTCTACTTGCTTCTGCGATCACAATTTCTTTAGCAACATAATCATTAAGGAACCAATTGCACAAAAACCAATTGCATCATGATCTGGAAAATATATATTAAACCAACAAGGATAATTTATTGGATGAAACAAGAATACACTGTCATTATGGTATAAACTCAAGATGCATATTCATCAATCGCATAAAGAGGCTGAGCCTCATCAAAATATACCCTTTTATTTGATGCTCAGTTGTACTGTGCAGTCTCACTAGAGTCGAAAGAGTTAGAAATTTGGATTGATTAAGTTTATTGGCTTACAAACCTATCACCAGGGTATATCCATAGATCACATTAATCGACCATCTATTTTGTTGTGCTATCCTTCTCACCATAATTCAATCTTGTCGACTATATAAATCACATGATGTAAAACTTACGATGATAGAGAGATTCGAGAATTTGCTATGCTTGCGTCTCCAAACATATTTTGGTAGATTAAAACTCCATGGAAGCTCCTACTATTATTTTGTCCTTTGCAGGTGATAGCCCAATTCCTTGCTTTGATCCCTCCTCATTTTTGTGGTTTTAATACCGGTCGAATTGCCTCTGTGATTATAATATTTCCAATTGATGCTTAGGGGTTTTGTTCAGACTTCACAGAACTATGTTCAACCTTCACAAAACTATTTTTAGCTTTCAAAAAACGTTGTTCAGCCTTTTCTTTCTTCAGCCCTTTTTCTGAGCTTTGTTCAGCCTTTGTTCATCGTTCAAAAAACTATATTTAGCCTTCACATAACTATTTTCATCCTTCAAAAAACTATGTTCAGCCTTTTCAGAACTATGTTCAGCCTTCACAAAACTATGTTCAACCTTTTCTTTGTTCAACCCTTTTTCTGAGCTTTGTTTAGCCCTTGTTCATCCTTTGTTTAGCCTTCACAAAACTATGTTCAGCCTTCACAAACTATTTCCATCCTTCACAAAACTATGTTCAGCCTTCACAAACTATTTCCATCCTTCACAAAACTATGTTCAGCCTTCACAAAAATATGTTCATCCTTTATTGTCACAACAATGGAATTTACTGTTTTAGCTGCTTGGAACCGGCTGCAACAGTAAATATGGAAAATATCCTCCCAAAGAAACAGTTGTATATCGCAAATCATGGTGTTTTTTTGTCTATTTCCTCATGATTTAGGTAAAGGAGGATGTTACGCACAAAACCCATGTCTTGGAGTTTCAAAATTAGTTTCCATATGCCTGAAAATAGAGACGTGAGTCAAGGTGTTCTTATCTGGGATGCATGTTGGGCCGACATAGACTACTTGACAGTGTTTTGGTAATAACTTCTTTGTTTCACGCCTGATTTGAATGATTCCAAATCCAAAAAAAAAATTATTCATACGGATACTTTTAGTAGAAATAAGTTTAAAAAATTCTATGGTATGGTATGTCATATTATCTAAATAGCATCCTGCATCCTAATGTTGTTTGTGAGTTTCAGCCTAAACCAACGGTCACTATTTTGAGTACAACTTTTTCGTTAAAAGTTGGATTGATGTGATTCCAATTGGAGATGAAAATATATTCATATAGGTATCTCCAATAGGAACATGTTTTGAATACATGAAGAATTGATGGGTCAAATATTCCAATGAACAGCTGAGAAAGCGGAGTTTTTAGAGTGCAGATTTATGATATGTAGTTAGTATTTTGGGCATATATCCTTTGTACGATATCGAAATTGAATTGTGTTGTAAACTATATTGATAGGAGAGTATGTAGTAGAAACAGGTTTTTAAAATTCATCCATTAGGTCTCCCAAAACGTGAATGTCCCAACTATGTTCTTGAGCTGCCTACTCCACCCCTAGTCAATATTTTGACCATATCTTTTTCGTTTTAGAACCAAATTGAAGAATTCAAATTGGATTGGAAACTAGATTTAAAGGGATACTTTGGATAAAAATATGTTTTAAAACTAATCCCTTATGGTCTTGTTGAGGCCTGGAAATTCGCAGGCAGCAACAGTAAGGGATTCTCCCCAATTAACGTTCCCAACTAGCCCATTGACTGTTTGGAATAGGGAATCCGTCCGGTTTGCGGTCCAGCTACCGTAGGTGAAGTAACAAAACAAAAGGGTTTACAGGTTGCGGCCCGGTCCACCGATTTTTTTTTGTATTTTGGCTTAGAAATGAAATTCAAGTGCCTAACTAAATCCAAGGTGATTAGAATGCAAGGAGCTGTCACAATGTGATGCGCAGGTTCTTACCTCTTGTCTTAGACTCACAGGCAATCAAATCACAGAAAATAAGAAATAAAATAACTATCTAATCTATCCCTAGGGAGCAAGGTTATCATTTGGGTGAGTAATACATTCTGCACATGCACTATGAAGAGTTATAGATAGCTGATACTTCTTTCAAAACACATGAACAATTATAGATATTTAAACAACCAGATAGCCAATTGCTTTATGAACAACATTTATTACTCACAGTGGAAAATATCCCAAAAGATACTGAAGAACATTCAACAAGAACATAGGTTCAGGAAATTAAATACTCTTACAGTAAATGAAACACAGCTGAAAATAAAATAGTTCCTCTTCAACATTATTAATTGAGTCGCATTGATACATTCCACTTTTCACTCTCTCCAACAGGAAAAATTGCAGTTTCCTTTGCAAAACGAAGTAGTTCCTCTTACAAGCAAACATTTACAAAATTTTCCAGGGAAAAATCCCTCTCTCAGCCCTACTTTCAAATATTTAAACTACAACTGCAGACCCTTGGGTTGCCTCCTTCATCTCCCCTTTCAACTTCCCAATGCTTCAAATTCTTCTACGAACTATTGAGTAACTGACAGATCTTCCGGTTCCATCTCTTCGTTTCCATTCATGTTGTCCTTTCTTTCACTTGTAATTTTGGCTTCAGTTCGATCCACGCCGAAATCCTCAGCTATACCTTCGCGCCATCATAGTCCCACCAATCCCTTAGGTCCATCTGCACAAAAACAGAAATGCATCATTCATTGGATTTACGTTATAAAGCAAAGCAGCATGTTATACTATTGAAACGACTAAACCACGAAGAAGACTGGGGACATCCCTGTCGTCTTACAAAGGCTAACCACATGACCTCAGCCTCCCACAGGCTTGACGAATATTACCATTGGTGGGAAAAATACTGGAGGCTCACAAAAATACTAACATCAGAAAGGTGGGCCAACTAGCAAGCTGGAAGGTTATTAATCGGACGTCGGAGAGATGTTACATCAGAGGTTGAACGGATTTTCCATCCTCAACAGCGGACAAGACAAGGATCGAAGACACAAGCTGATCGCGGGTGGGAGAGGACTAAATTGGACGTCGGAAGATACTCAAATCGGAATCTCACTAGCTCTTCCCAGTTGCAACGGTGGAAGGGTAACAGCTACGGGTAAGAGATTTTAAGACTAATACGAATCGGACGTCAGAGAGATTCAGACTTCAGACGCTAAACCAATCTGAGAGCCGCAACGACAGAGGAACAGAGAACAACAACATCCGATTTAACAAAAAAACTAAGTGTTCGATAGCCTTCAACAACAGTCAATTTCATTTTCAAACGATGGCCCATCAAAGACGATTCACAAAACCCAACTATGCGACGTGCTGCAAGAAATTAAGCATAGACAACTTTCGGGAATAAGCTGAAATGTAAATTGTTCGAAAAAATCCAGACTTAAAGCACGGACAAACAAACATCAAGGATGAAAACAACCCAAAGCGATATTCAGTTATAAGGAGGGGCCCAAAATGTAAGATATTTGGGGAGAAAAGTTGCGGCAACAACAGGTCCCTAAAAATTTTAGCGAATTTTAACAAGCCAAAATGCCCAAAAAAATGCAATAGATTTGCGTTGTTTCAGTTTGGAGTTGCAACTACTTTATGCATTATAATTTTAGCTTTTTTTCAGCTTAAAAATGAAATGGCAGATTAGTTTTATTTTACAAATTGAAATTTTTTTTGGCAAATGGAGATAATAAATTGCAAAATAAAGATAAAGTCAATTAAGCATGTTGCAAAACATTAATTATTCATTCCTGAAAATTTTAGAAAACATCCTACTTTTCCTTGGGATCGCACGAAGTGTGGAGGAGAGCATACTTATTCTAAGTGAAAGTAAAAATGGAAAATAAAATCCTACCTACTCTATGCTAATTGGGAACTAGAAAACTGTTACTTGTAATCAAATAGCCAGTGTAGCCATACACGCAACAGTAATAGGAATATATTATCTTTCAATTCTGTGAATGAACAATGGAAATATACCAAGATGAACAAATTTAATTGTTGTGGTTGTGATCTAACTAAATGAAAAGAAAAACTAAAATTTTCTAACCTCATACTCACTTAAAACCATCGTTCGATAGGGATCTCATATGCATAGTTTTCACTCCTCAGATCATGCTGTAACTCCTCTCCTTCTCCATCAATCTTTTGTTCGTCTTTGTCGATCTCCTATTCAAATACTTGTTCACCATGCACAGGATTTTTCGGAAGATGATTCCTCGTTTGATTCTAGAGGATTAGTTAAATCTCTTATTGCTGCTAAGACCTCCTCTTCCTAGGAAGAAGAAAATCCAGCTTTTGCCAAGGCATGAGTGAGTAGTTCTAGACTTATACTCATTGTTAAACCATGTTGAAAAAGGGATTCTTATAGCACCCAAAACTGAAATTTGAAAATCTTTAAAAAAAAAAACACTCCAAAAAAAATAAATAACTCTTTATAGTTGCGGAAATTCACACTCTTGCAAAAATTGAAATTTACACTACCACACTTGCATGTATTGAAATATACACTATCACACTTGCAAGAAT
Organism: Pseudotsuga menziesii; assembly: GCA_001517045.1. Taxonomy (NCBI): domain Eukaryota; kingdom Viridiplantae; phylum Streptophyta; class Pinopsida; order Pinales; family Pinaceae; genus Pseudotsuga; species Pseudotsuga menziesii. The sequence goes on from LPNX010264016.1 coordinate 132,919, forward strand.
TGAAATCTACACTACCACACTTGCATGTATTGGAATCTACACTACCTCACTTGCAGGAATTGAAATATACACTACTACACTTGCAGGAATTGAAATCTACACTTCAATCCATCGTGCTTCCCCAACAATGACACCAAAATGTTGGGTTGAATTAATGTTGGTTTAATTTCATTATAGTAATTGCCCAGCCATTTAATTTGTCAATCCGAGGTTCATAGTCTTACGAATCACCTGCAAAGTATATGCAAGACTGAAGTGAAATTAAGCTAATCTAATCCCCCGTGAAACTAAGACTAATCTAATCTAACCTCCCTTAAGATGAAACAAGCAATCACTAATGTAATGCTGGAAGATGAAACACATGGATGAAAGTAAATTGCATAAAAGAAAGAAAACATATGAATAGAAACAAGACAACACTTGTGAGCTCACATCAACAATAAAGCAATCTTAAATTACATCACAAGAATCAATCATAAATCATGAAAGCATCAAACCAAGATTCTGAACAAAACCTAAGAATTCCCTTCTCCATATTACAAAGTCAAGACTAACTTCTACAATCTACTATTCTCTAAGATAATCTAAGATCTAAAATATTCTAAGATAATATCCCATTACAAATGAAGAGAGAGCACTCTCTTTTATACATGAACTTCTTTGAGAATAAGATAACCATCTCATAATGAGAGATCCACTATTCACTTAACCACTCAACTACTTTCCTATTATTACAAGATATCATCCCTTCAAATCCTACACATATCTTTCACAAATTCTTCACATGTCTCTCAACCAAATCTCCATGATCTTCTCCTTGGAATATTCTTTGCATAACTATCTCCTTAAAATGATGGAGGAGATATAAATGAAGTCTTTTCTTTGAATTAATCCTTCACATATTCCTACACATTACAAATCTCATCCATACTTTGAGATATTAGTGAAAAACATGTTAATTTTCTAATATTTAATCATAAATTCACTTATAATACTAAAAATAAATAAAGTGGAAATAATAAGATGAAACCCACATATATGTATGGAAATGGTATGATAAAAGGTTAATGGGATGATGAAATGTGAGGAATAGCGGAAGATAAAGTGGATGAAAAAGGGACATTTCTACGTCCCAACAGAGATCCAATGTTTTATGCTCAAATAATGATAATGACCCAATCTTAGTAAAAAAAAATCTTTTTAACAAGCAAAAATAAGTCTTCTATGAAAACAAAAAATGAAAACAAGATGCTAATTAGATGTTTTTTTTTCCAGTCTATATAACAGAAATGAAAAGAGAGCTCACTAACACCTAAGCTTTCAAAAAATAAATCCTTTCACAATCACAATCAACCAACATTGAAGAAAATGAAAAATCAACAAGCCTAACCTATATTTTGAATCCTTCAATCAAACCAATCTGTTACCACAGAATTTCAAACCATAAGTAGCAGACTCTAACACACAAGCCTGATAGTGCAGGGCTGAAAGCAAACAAACTCAAATTTTTTGCAAAAAATGAGAAAAAAGTAGTCTTGGAACAATGCCTACCTGGCACCACTCTGGAGGGGTCTTGACAGAGCAGTTCTGGATGAGCACTGCTTCTAGATAACAGGACTCAGGAGGTGGCACTACGTACTGCTAACAGGGTTCAGGTGGTGGCACCTCTTCTCACCAATAGCATAAGTGTGGTTCCCTGAATATATCCAAAACACAAATGAGAACGAAAGATCAAGTCAGAAATTGATTAGATCAAGGCAAAAATTGATCGATTGAGAGTATAAAAGAGCATAAAATGTCGAAATAATTCAGATCTGAACAGATCTTAAAGTTTCAAACCAAAATTCACTGAGTCAGATGGTAGATATGACTGAAGAGAGTTGGAGATGGATCCTGGATTCGGACAAGAGTTCAAGAACTGAGGAAGATCATATCAACTGATATATGCACTGCTCCCTAGCAGAGTCACCAAATTTATTACTAGGAATATTTCACCTTCTGCGGACATAAGCTTTTCATTTGGTCTGAATGGTTCAGATCTAGAACAAATGAGTGAACGACAAAGGATGAAGATATTCCTTGAATGTCGTAGACACCTAGAATGATGCTTCGATAGTGGACATGTGTACCTGCAAATAGATCAAACATGAAAACACCTCAAAGCTACCAGAAAATCATCTACTTATCCATGTTAGTGACTAAGAAATCTAATAACATGTACATGTGAAATCAAAACAACAGTAATGTGGGATGAAAATCAGCTTTGCATTAAAATGTATGGAGAAGCTTACAACCATTTCCTTAGCGTCGACAAGAATCTCCACAAAATAAACACTGCATCCCCATGAGCTCCAACTTTGCTCTCTATGCTCTCCAATGGCTTGGGCTAAGTGGTCAATCCAACATCATAACAATACCTCTATAGTTCCCCCCCTCAACTATGGACATGAGCTTGTATTTATAAGGCTCAATGGATAGGAATAGTTGAGAGAATTGTGGGTGAGGTGGCTCAAAGATCCTACCATGGGGTTCTTCGACTCAAACCAACCCACAATGATAGGGATAAGGGAGGAAACGAGGCTCAAGATCTAGTAGCCTCAAGAAACTTCTCTTTTTCCCATTTTACCCAGGGTACTTCTTTTCTTCTCTTATGACAAAGCAGTTTATATAAGAAATGCTTATGGACCAAAGACCATAGGCGGTGGCATCGCTTATGGAAAACAGGATACAAGCGGTGCAAGCAAGGTACCGCTCATGGGCCACAGGGAAAGCATGGTGCTAATTTTTTCCATGTAGAATCAACAAACAGAGTAGGTTTCCACTCTAAGTGCTGGTATTAAGGTTAAACATGGGACTTAAGGGCCGTATCACATGGTGGTGACAGGATTTGAGTATAACATTAAGACAACAAGTAATCACTTGATTAAGGTTATTGAAGTGCTTGGAATTGAGAACCATGTTTCAAAGAGAAATTATTGCACAATTAATGATGGGGCCCTTTTAGATATGAAGAGATAAGGTGTACATCCATACAAACAACTAACATACTATATAATGACCAATATCTCTCCCAACCTTGTATGATTCAAAATCTACAATTTCATCATTTCAGAGAAGTTGCAATTCCAAGTCAACTCTCCTCCAATGGCCTTCCTCTCTTATGTCAATGACTCAATGAATCTAGGATTTCATCATTGAAACTATAACTAAATAAAAAAATCACGTTACTTCAACATTACTTGCATATGTGATATTAGTTCAAAATCTAGCGAACCCTCCAATATCCATCCAATGTACTCAATTACAAGAGACTATAGATGTATCCTTCATCATAAGAAATGTCACTTCCTATTCAAAATAATTGAGCTCATTTATACCCTCCACTAGTTTACTAAAGATTTCTAGAATACCATCCTTTCCAAAAATTCAAACCCTCCTTTCTTGTCTCATTCCTCCACAAGTTCCACCTTCATAGTATGGATCCTTGTCTCCTTCCTCCATGGGATCCATACCATGGGAGTGTTCACCTCTGTAATACCCCAGGTTTTGACCCTGGATGCATTAAAAGGTACATGATGTATATATTGTAATTAATCGTGGTGTGGAGCTAAAGGAAAAATCCCCACCATCAATTTGGATGTGTATGTTTCAGCAATAGGGATCATTGCTGATGGTATATCATGCTATCCGTCACACTATAGTCTTGGGAATCACGTAAATATGCACATCAATTAAAATAAACCTACAGCTAGATACGACGGTTCAACGTTCAATGAAAAGGGCATGATTCCTAAGGTTAAGGGGGGGATTGTATAACTCGTGGGAGCCATTGGGAGTTTTCCATGTGTCGAACACCCATTTAATTCTTACTATCTAAAAGCAGTTATTGCTAAGTAGTGGTGGGTATGGAAGGACTTTCAGTCCTTTCCCACATTCCCACTCCACCAGCGGACTCTTCCTCTTCACGTCGCTAGGGGCAGAGGGACAGTTTCCATTCTCCCCCACTCCTTCCACTCTTCCACTCATGGTTTTTTTCTTCCTCTCACCTCGATTCATTCTGGTTATTCTCACACAGATAGAGATTCTTCTTCCTCTCACACCGTTGGGGTTCTCCATCGTGGTTTTGTCCGGGCCATCTCATGCAGGCAGGGGTCTGCTCTGTTCTTCCTTTTCTCATCGATTGCTGGTTGGGGGTCTATTCTTCCTCTCATTCCCACAGGGGATCATTTCTCCCTTCTCTAACTATCAAATTGTGTAAGCCATTCATGCTTAGGGGATGTGGGTATGTGTGTTACCTCATGGCTTGTGGTCTGCGTACATGTTCTCCCTTGTCCAGGATTGAGAATCAGACTTCTCTCCTGTTTGGGGACTGTGTAATGTTGCTGCCACTTCATTGTTGAGCCAGAGATGGGGTTTTTCCCTTGATTTGGCAGTTTGTTGCGGTTTCCCTCCATTGTTTGTGGCTTGTTGTAGTTTTCCCCCATGTTGTTTGTTGCTATGAATGCAATCATCTTTTGGTTTCCGCCAAGTTGTTTTGGTCATGCTAGGTCAAGGAAAAACTCTAAAACATCTTGTTTGACCTAAGCTATGTTCACCTTTTCGTTTGGGTTGTTACCCTGTCATTTTTGTTTTCTTCACAGAGTTGTGAACTGATTGTTTTACTATGGTATGCAGTGGGTGGTCTTTGGACTGTTTATAGTGGGATTAGAGTCTGGGTATGCTTGAGAAACCTGGTGTTGGGAGCCACTCAGATAGGATTAGACTGTTTCCTTTCTTCTCCATAACCCTTGAAGAGTATTGGAAAGGGAAGTCATAGCCCCAGGGACTGCGAAGCAAAGAAAGGAATGATTCCTAGTGTTGGGATTGTGGATGTATTAGAAGTTAGGTTAGCTCTGGTATGGGCACCCTTATTTCTCCATTGGGACCACCAGCTTAGCATTGAGCCTTTCCTAGCTACTTGACGGCCTGATAAACTCATCCGTGTTGACTTGGCTATTTTTTGTAACCTTGGCTATGTGTAAGCCTACTTGACACTTATACCTTGGGGAATCATGCCCAGCTTGGGGGTGGCAATGTTGCTAAGATATTGATGAGCACACTGGCCTATGGTTGGGTGGAACATTGCAACGACGTAGCTGGTTGCGGGATGAGCTCTTATCAGATGAGTATTCTTGTCCATATTGCTTCTACATTTACATTTACTGTCTATTGTCTAATGAATCATGATAAACATGTTGATGCCTGAATGAATGTATGTTTTCTTCCGCTATGTATATGAAGGATTATGTGTCTTAACATGTTTTAGGTTTTAATCTTTTTATCTCAGCATTATATGCCTGCTCAACTTCATGGGGCTATTTTCTCGTATGTTTGGTGATAGTAGCATCCTCTTTGCTGATCGAAGGGTTGGGGAAATTACAGTATGGTATCATAGCTAAAGTTGCAGCATGGGGCTGAATGGGCCATGAAATATCAGCTAGTAGAGGCAGGTTTCCCTCTTCCCAGCAGAAATTAGAAAAATTTCCAAAAAATATGGTTGAAAAATTCTCCAAGTGCCAAACTCGTCGGATTATCAGAGGACTGAGTGGGAACATCCTCCGATACAGTGGAATACTTAGTCAGAAGATCATCCGACGAGGGACTGGCAGAAGGAATTCCACAAAATGTTTCTAAGTGTAAGACTATCGGCTCATCAGAGGACTTAGTTAGAAGCCCACCCGATGCAGTGGACAGAGTAGTCTGAAGAACCTCCGATGTAGACCCCGGCGTCAGCGGAATTAGTGAACAGATTGGTGAAATATAGTGGGTGAAACCACTGAAACGTCGACGAAGAATAGGTGAAGACCAAGCCATGGTTTTGGTGGAGATTTTCCGAATATCATCGAAACAACGTCAAGAATTAGAGGATGAATCAGTCGATGCAGTGACAAGAAAAGTTTCAAAAATTTATCTAAGTGTTAAAAACCATCGGCAATCGGCTCCATTAAGATGAAGGGATTGCTAATGACATGTCGGTGGAGGTTAGTATATTAATCAGTGACAATTATCCTTTTGGACCACCGATAGTGACGGAGGGGAATTTTTGGAAAAAATTGACAAAGTAGCGGAATCATCGGTGATTGGCTATGATTAGTTGATTGCATTGTCGATGCCTAGATGACCCAAATTCTGACATAGCGAAAAGGTTGGAGACTACATTAGAGGAGGGTAGATTATCTTGCGCCACCATTGCAGATGAATAGACAACTGTCCTTCTGATGGATAGAGACTCAACCGTCGATGCCGTAGAGGAAATTCGTTTCGGCAGCCGATGTAGTAGAAAAATTTCTGAAAATGTTTCTAAGGAACATGATCATCGACGATCAGAAAAGAATAGTGGTTTGGATCACTCATGACTAGTTGTTGAAATCACCTATGGACATCGGAAGAAGTTACGGGTTTGCACGCCCGTCATTGCATAAATCTAGAGCACTAAGCTTCCGATGGACAAACATTCCAACTGTCGATGCCATGATAGTTGTGCTTCGGATTGCCAATGCAACGAAAAATTTGTTCTTGAGCCCCCGACACATTGGAGGAGAATAGAATATGGGATCATCGATAGATAGAATCAGAGGCTTCGACAAAAGTTAGTTGTCTAGAAAGCCGACGCGGCGACAGACAAGGGAAGAAAAATTTCGACATTTCTCTAAGTGCAGAAAACGTAGAAAAATATTAGTAGATGAAATCATCAATAAGCATCGGAAAAACATTGTTGTTTGTGCGTCTATCATTGCGGCCGTCTAAGGCACTATCCACCCGATGGTTAGTGGATCTGATAGCTGATGAGCGTCGTCGGGAGAATTTAATTGTTGGGATTCCGCAGTTGCGGGTGGTGAGTGAACTATTCTACCGATGCATTAGTCTTTCCGCTCATCGATGTCGAAGTGGTTAGTGGATAGTGGTTCCAAGTTTCGATATATATAACTACAGTGGCATTTAGTGATCGGGAGTGCCGACACTGTGGAAGTATTGAGGTTTAATCCATCAATACCAACCCGTCCGATGAAACAATAGATTCAATCGCTGATCGAAAATGATTAGCGGTATCAGAAGCCGATCAAAATAGTTAGGGCTTGTGGAACCACCGTTGCAAACATCTAGGGGACTAAGTGTCTGAAGCCACAACGAGATGTCGCTCCGACCACCGACAAAGCTGTGATCCATGGAAATTTTAAAGGGATAGTTGGCCTCCATTGCAGAAGCATAGACAAATGAATCATCGATATGGTGGGAACTTATAGTTGATTAGGCCACCGATGAGCACCGGAGAAATGTAGTTGTCTGGGCCACCGAAGGGTCAGAAGGCTAGCCCACTAAGGATCCGAAAAATCGAAGACTTAGTTGGGAAAGGACCCAATATGGAGAAAGAAATTGGGTTTTTCCAATGGAAATTTTAGTAGTTTCAGCTAGTGTTCAAGTGGGCTTTGCAGTGAATTTTCTCATTGGATTTTTCAGCAGGAAGAAAACCCTAGGTGGCTGAAGTTAGCATTCCCGACCAAATATAGTTGTATGTTTTGCCAGCATTCTAGAAGTGGTGTGGTTTTCACACCCGAGGTCAGAATGAAGCATGTGGATAGGCGTTGGAAAGATTATCTAGCAGGGAACAAGGGGGAATTCCTAGAGTTTGAATGTGATGTTGCAAAATACTAGTGGCTATCAGTATCGACAAACCAGTTGTTGTGTGGAAGAGGAGTTCCATGCAAAGATGAGGGATTTGAAAAGGGAAAATTCCTTAAACCCTGTATTGCTAATTATAATTATATTTATAAGTTTCATACATGAAATGTATGAAGATATGCCTTTCATGCATAGGATATTACATGTTGGTAAGATTAGTGAGAATTATACATGTATAATGAACCACTAATGGTAATTATTGCATTGATGTTGGAATTGGTGGAAAAAGCAATGACAACATGGACATGGATGAATATGTTGATGATGTTGATGAATGTGACTAGCAACCCTATGGAGAAATGGATAAGGAAACAAGTCCAAAATCAAAAGTTGATGAGCAAATTCTGCAAACTCCTGCAAAAGACCAACCAAACTGGTAATGTCAAGGGTATAAGTAGGACCCATAAAGGTAAGAGTTTAATTATGACAATTGCATGGAGTGGTAAAAGCAAGAGGTCTCATACCATGTGGGTATTTGAATTTTATATTGCATTCATGTAGAAATGTGTTATGCGTGTATTATGTTTCTATGAGCTTAGTAGCCCGAAGAAAGTAAGCACTGATGATCTTGATTATAGTAATGTATCCTATATGAAGTAGTCATGGTTAGGCCATGCATGGTATGTTTGAATGCATAGTATTCCTGAATCAATGCAAGGTAGCATTGAGTGGATATGCATTAAAATATTTCATAAATATTGTAGTTATGCATTGAATGGATGCATATGAAGGGTGTGAGTAAATGATTACCTAAGTAGGGCTGCAAATGTTTTGATGGATTGCATGAATGCATTAAGATAGTGCATGTGATATTATGAATAATTAATGGCTGAAATGATGAATTGATGACAATTCTGGAACCATTTCAAGAGTTGTTATGAATGCAAGATAGTAAGTGCATGAAGAGGGTAGTCATGATCAATTGGTTGCTGAAAATGCTCTATGGAAGAGCAAAGTGGTACAAATGATACGATTGTGAAGTAAGGAGTATCTAAACCTTTCATTTAATTGCATAAATGATGTGACTGTACCCTGTAATTTAAGGTATGATAATGATTGCATGAAGTAAATGAGTTTTGGTAATATTGATGTGATAAACAGTTGGAAGTATTTGAATTTTATAAATTCTAAAAATGCCTCAGTGATGGTTGCAGCAATGAAAAGGTTATATGCATCTAGACTTAGCAAGTGTTTGGCTAATTGAATTTCAGCTTTTAGGTAGATTGTTCAAAGCATGGAAATGAGACTAAGACCATGGAAAATGCCAGAATCTACCATGTGAAAGAGAAAAAACTTATGAGAAGAGTCTCATGGCTGTGAAAATAGTTTGTATGCATAATGAATTGTTAAATTTGAATTGTGAATTTTGGATTTGAGAAATTGTTGACAACTGCTAATCACTATTGGCTTGCATAATATTGTGTCAGGAGGATGCATTGTGAGTGAGTATTCATGTTATGATAGTAAGCATAAAATTATAATGGGCATAGTGGTGCTACTTACAAGAGACCCACAAATGAGGATCACCTCATTGCCAAGCAAATCAATTTCTGTAGTAGATAGAGTTGCAAATTTCTATTGAATTGAATTACTAATGTCATTTTTTGCTTATGGAACAATCAATTTCAATTGTATTATCAGATAATGATGGACTGTTTGGCTATTTGGTGAATGTTCCAGGGGTACACACTGCAGGAAGATCATGTGTGATGGCCTGCAAGAGCCAAACTTCATGGGAAGGTTTTCCCTTATCTTGGAAATGGGTTTCGAGTGAAACTCCATTGGACATTTTTGAAATGTCTCATCTACACTGCATGTTTGGTAAGAAACATGAGTGATATGGTATAGATTATGTCAGTAAGACATGTGTGGATATGGAATGTGAAAGGAGTTGGGAAGGAAAACCAAGGGACTGTTAACTCAGAGAAGGGAGCCCCCATTTCTCCTTAACGAAGGAATACTGCCTTAGCAAATGGATAAGTGTTTTGTGACCCTAGCTAAGAATATGCATGAAAAATTATTAAAATTCCATATGCAGAACATGTTTTGATTTTATTTCCATTATGATCGATTACTTGAGTATGAATAAGGCCTACATGGCACACGCCAGAAAGGGGTGCACACTTTTTCGATGTCGGATCATGGGAGGGTTTTTCAATATTGATTACACCCTAGGGAGTGGACGCACCCCTGGTGTCTCAATACTTGATAGAGAATGATATGAAACATGATTACAGTTTTAGAGCAATAACACTAACGAATATGCTTATATTGCTTGTGTTGTCAGGCTAAACATATGTAGTTTGGTGATGTACACTAAATGGACAATGGCTTGAGATTATCCTACCTCCTACTAAAGAGCACAGAGAAGGAGACATTCCTGAGGGACTATCAACTCAAAGAAGGGAGTGGTCTCTTGTGTGAAATGGGGTAGTGGAATTAGAGCTCACTACTGGAAATGAGACCTAGAAAGGGTCGTTTAATGTTGATATAAGTGCATGTGTTATTGTTGATGGCCTGATAAACCCAATGGTGTTGGCTTGGATGATGATTGGTTGTTGATATAAGTGCATTGTTGATATAAGTGCAAGCGATTTGTTGACGGTCTGATAAACCCAACTAAAGGTTGGCTTGACTATGCCTAATATATGTATAAAAGGATGTTGTGAAGCAGCCTACGTGCTTTCCTAACATCCAAGTACATAGGCGATCCCAAGGCTTGAAAAGCGAAGCAAGATCCTATGGACCAATGAGGAAATGCATAATACAGATAAATATTCGATTATTTTTCAATTTATTGCTTATGAATATACATATGTATATGATTTGGTTATGATGTTTTAAGCTCTTGTTTAAGAGATAAATACCGATGAGAATAAAGTGAATTTATTCAATGTTTGAATATAGGTATCATTGGGAGCGAGGACTATGAGAGCATCCTAGGGGTGCATGAGAACATGTGACTATCCTGAAGAGATTAGAATGAGTAGTAATGAAAAAGGTGCTAGTGAGACTGGGAAATTCCCTGCAGCCAAGACAAACCATGTGGGGAGGCTCCATGGTTGAGAGGTTTGAACTAGACCAGAGACACTATGTGTCATGACTAAGAGGTATTGGTCCAGCATTCATGGTGAAGTGAAAGAGGCTGAGAGCATGAAAATCCACAGCGGTGGTGTGGGTTCTAGGATGCAACAAAACAAAGAGGGGAAAAACTCTTGATGCTCTCTCTTTCCCTTTTGATTATATATATATGCATTGTGAAAACAAAATATTGTTGAATGCATGTATGAATGAAAGAGGAATGTGTGTATTTGATAAAAGTAAATTGTGAATGCCGGAATGGTTAATTCCCTGCCCAAGAATGGACATTAATAAGCTCATGTGCCTGTTGGGAAGGCATGAAAAATATGAAAGTCTCATTGATGAGACTTGGACTGTCATGCCAACTAGGAAATTATGACTGGTATTAATGCCTATATTATGCTTGGTCTAACAGAATTTCAATGATGCATTTCACAGGTGAGAAAGGTGAAATCCAGTGGTGTACATTGATCATGGCAGCAGACCAAAAGTTGTTGGACTTGGCTGGAATTATCCTTCAAATGATTTCCAGGACCAAAGAGAATCTTGGAGAGATGCTCAAGATACAGAAAAGGAAAAATGAGATGAACCACTGGATTTTGCAAGACTCTATTGGTTTGCAAAAGGAGGTAAAAAGCCTTCTGGGGGCAATCTATAAAGGTAAGGAAAGTGGATCAATGATGGGACTTTCGTCCAAGCAATCTGTTAAGAAACATTCCAGGCATGAAGACTCAAAGGAAATTGAGCAGGTAAAGATGAAGCAGCCAGTGAAATGTTGGAAATATGGAGGACATCATTTATGCCAGGACTGCCCAATAAGGGAACATATAGAGGGCAGCAGCCATAAAGTTCCTTGACTTGGGGATGAACCAAAAGCTGAGAACTAGCAGGAGAAGCTCTTGGAAGCCGAGGGGCTTGGTCCTGAAAGTTCAAAGTAAATAATTGAACATGGGGCAGATCTGCATGTGCAAATTGTATATGTATTCCTATGTATTGTAACACTAAGGACAGTGTTATTCCAAGGGGGAGGGGATTGTAATAACCCCAGTTTTGACCCTCGATGCATTAAAAGGTACATGATGTATATATTGTAATTAATCGTGGTGTGGAGCTAAAGGAAAAAGCCCCACCATCGATTTGGATGTGTATGTTTTGGAAATAGGGATCGTTGCCGATGGTATATCATGCTATCCAACACACTATAGTTTTGGGCATCATGTAAATATGCACATCAATTAAAATAAACATACAACCAGCTACAGCGGTGCAACGTTGAATTAAAAGGGCATGATTCCTAATGTTAAAAGGGGGATTGTCTAACTTGTGGGAGCCATTGGGAGTTTTCCATGTGTTGACCACCCATTTAATTCCTGCTGTCTGAAAGCAGTTATTGCTAAGCAGTGGTGGGTGTGGTAGGACTGTCACTCCTTGCCCACGCTCCCACTCCACTAGTGGACTCTTCCTCTTCACGTCGCTGGGGGCAAAGGGACAGTTTCCATTCTCCCCCACTCCTTCCACTCTTCCACTCACGGTTTTGTTCTTCCTCCCATGACGACTCGTTCTGGTTATCCTCACGCAGAGAGAGATTTTGCTTCCTCTCACACCATTGGGGTTCTCCATCGTGGTTTTTTCTTGGCCATCTCGCGTAGGCAAGGATCTACTCTATTCTTCCTTCTCTCACCGATTGATGGTTGGGGGTTTTTTCTTCCTCCCATTCCCATAGAGGATCATTTCTCCCTTCTCTCATTATCGGACTATGTAAACCATTCACGTTCAGGGGCTGTGGGTATGTGTGTTACCCTCATGGATTGTGGTCTGCATACCTATTCTCCCTTGTCTAGGATTGAGAATCGGACTTCTCTCCTATTTGGGGACTGTGTAATGTTGCTGCCACTTCATTATTGAGCCAGAGCTGGGGTTTTTTCCTTGATTTGGCAGTTTGTTGTGGTTTCCCTCCATTGTTCATGGCTTATTGTAGTTTTCCCCCATGTTGTTTGTTTCTATGAATGTAATCATATTTTGGTTGCTGCCGAGTTGTTTTGGTCATGCTAGGGCCAAGAACAAATTTGAAACATCTTGTTTGACCTGAGCTGTGTTCACCTTTTCGTTTAGGTTGTTACCCTATCGTCTTTGTTTTCTTTAGTGAGCTGTGAACTGATTGTTTTACTACTGTATGCATTGGGTGGTCTTCAGACTGTTTAGAGCAATATTAGAGGCTAGGTATGCTTAAGAAACCTGGTGTTGGGAGCCACTCAAAAAAAATTATACTGCTGGATTTATTCTCCACAACCCTTGAAGAGTATTGGAAAGGGAAGTCACAGCTTGAGGGACTGCGAAGCAGAGAAAGGATTGATTCCTAATGTTGGGTGTGCGGATGTATTAGAATTTAGGTTAGTTCTGGTATGGGCGCCCTCAATTCTCCATTTAGACCACGAGCTTAGCATTGAGCCTTTCGTAGCTCCTTGATGGCCTGATAAACTCATCCATATTGACTTGGCTATTTTGTGTAACCTTGGATATGTGTAAGCCTTCTTGACCCTTATACCTTGGGGAATCATGCCTAGCTTGGGGTTGGTAGTGTTGCTGAGAGATTGATAAGCACTCTGGTCTATGGTTGGGTGGAACGTTGTAGCAACATAGCTGGTTGTGGGATGAGCTCTTACTAGATGAGTATTCTTGTCCATATTGCTTCTACATTTACATTTACTATCTATTGCCTAATGAATAATGATGAACATGTTGATGCCTGAATGAATGTATATTCACTTCCACTATGTATATCAAGGATTATGCGTCAAGTTAGCATGTTTTAGGTTTTAATCTTTTTATTTCAGCATTATATGCCTATTCAACTTCATGGGGCTATTTTCCCGTATGTTTGGTGATAGTAGCGTCCTCTTCGCCGGTCAAAGGGTTGGGGACGTTACAGCCTCAAGGAGGGAAATATACCCTTTCTTGGCTCTTTGGTCATCATAAGAGACTTCCTCGAATGAAAGACAACCCCTCATAGTATGAATGGTATTCTTGTTCCTTCACCATACATACATTGATATTCTATACCTCATGCAGGTAACTATACCCATTCTTGAGTCTTTGTTCATCAGAGAAGTTTGTCTCCGCAAACCCCTTCGGGTGATACTTTAGTTTGTTGGAATGTATATTATTTCAAGTATTCCTTGAATGTCCCTAACTATATTTTGCTTTACAAGAAATAATTAATTATTATACACAATGTGATTAGGGAGGACTAGCTTACGAGCAGGGACTAGCTTTCCCTCTAGTAGATATTTCTAGTCAAGACATGCATGCAAAACAGTGGTATAGATATAATATTCTAGGGCAAGTGCATTTTTCTATTGGCATTTCTTACACATTATGCTGCCCATGTCCATTACACATGGATTCCAATGGCTATTGAAGCATTTTATCTCTAGTGATGAAAAAAAATTTAAGGTGGAAGAACCAAGGCAGTCCTCATATTATTCTAGTGAGATAATTGTTACACCATGGCCAAGGATAATTCCATAGGTATAGGTGGTTGTGTGTCCAATTATGTGGGTTTTTTCCTTTCTTAATTGCAGGTACGGTGAATCCCAACTCAAACTCATTCTTGCACTCACCTTCCGACACTCTAAAGAAATGTTATTTGTATAGTATTATTTAGTTTTGTTGCTAGGAAATTTCAGCCCCATTGACAAAATTTGTTCATTTGTTCATATGAATATAATTTCTCTCTTTCTAAACTACAAAAGTATTTCCTAAATAAATAAATTACACAATAATTAACTTATTTCCAACATTTCTATCTTCTTAGCCAACACTTGTTTCCAACATACGTTTTGGATATAATGAAAGTAGGATTTGGAAATAAAAATTGTGTACCTTTCTTATGTAGGTTGGTCGAAGCTTTTAGTAACCCTTCAACTTCGAATTCCAAACCTCCAACTCCTTCACTTAAATACTTGCAAAATAGAAACAATACCTTCCTCAAAATATTATGGCTACAGTAAAATAACTATGAATTGAGACAAATATATAAGCCTGCATTTAACCATACATTCTACATGAATTTGATGTGTTTAATTTTTAAAGATTGCTTCAAAATTGCATATGTATTATCAATCATGAACAATTTTCTTAATAATTGTTAAAGGTGCAAATGATGGAAAAAAATCATAGTAAAGCTCGTATTCAAAGAAGCATTATGCAAGTAAAATATCTTATGTTTCTAACATGTCTGGAAATAAAAATGAATTATGAAAAGATGCAAATTTGCGGGTATAAATAAAAATTGTTTTAAAGCAGCTATAATTTAAAACTATGTCATGATAGTGCATCATTTATCTTACCTGTGTCATGTAAATACGCATATGTTGTCCAACAAACCTCATATCTATACTTCTTTCATGCCAAGATACTCCAAGAGTGAAGGTATGAACATAATATATAAACTTGGCATATCTTCTAGAATGGTCCCTTAGGAAACCTTAGGTTTTAGGGTGGTTACCATAATAAAAAATAAATAAATTTGAGTACACTTAGAGTAGGGTACCAAATGTCATGTGGATATTCTTCCAGCGCTTCTAGAATGATCACTTTCATGTAGGAAAGGGTTAGATGGAGGTTTGGGTACAAGTTTGTAGAATAATGGAAGGAATATACCAAGGAATTGGAATTAAGCACTATTAAACTGAGGCAAGGTAAGGACAAGTTAGTCTAGTCTAAAAACCATTTGCATGGAACCTATTCTGTAAAATAGGTTTATGCTTCTTTTGTTTTCTCAATACATGCAAGTCAATACATATTCAAGACTGGTGATGGGAAAACAATATGGATTATTAAGGCTCCTTTTACCATCCAAACCTACACTCAAAGATATTCAAATACTTGAACAAAGTGCAACACTACAGGAACTTAAGAGCATTGTATATTGTTGCTACAACTCTTCGTCTCACTTTGGGTTGGATCTCGTCTAAAACAAGACAAGGACCCCTAAAAAAGGATGTTTATGATTTTCCTAAATTTAGGGATGATGTATTGTCCAAATTTGTGCCTAGCCAATGATTGGCTGACTTGTATGAAAGATGGTCATCCTAGACTATTATAAACATGCTCCAACAACCATGTGGATCTAATTCAATAAACCAAAAAATTTAGGAGGTCTCTTCCAAAGATGCTCATCACAATATTCACAAAAAGTACAAAATAATGCAAGAATTGTTGTATGATATTTTAGCTTAGCAAATCTATTGTGTGCTCACTATTAAGTGCATACAAATATCTATTATACAAAATCAACAAATCATTTAGCGTTATGTGTGCCTATAACCTCAAAGAGATGGAATATTTCCATAGGCACTTAAACTTTTAGGAACCATAATCCTTAAACCCCTAGAATTTACTATATTCTGAATTTGGAATGGAACATAATTATGAAGGATTAAATTCTACTTCATTGAGATCAAATGGTTCTCCTTCATATTTTAGAATGGATGATTTTGCGAAGGGACAAAACCAAAAATGGTTGACATTCTTAATTAAAATATATTTTCCTCTACCCAAAAACAATTGGCATTATTAATTAATGGGAAGGGAGGGACTTTCTTAAGAATGACCTTCCTTTAGGATATCACCAAGTTCATGTGGAACCTACAAATGTATGGAAAATACACTTAAAGACTGATTTTGATACCTATTAGTGGCTGGTAGTGTCCTTTCAGAGCATTACCAAAGGTTTTACTGTATTTGATGAATAATACTTACCTGCATGAATTTTTTTCTAGAACCCAAGGCCCTTCTTTCTCTTAAGATTATTCGCAATAAACAAACTAGAGAATCAACAGGTTGCGGTTTCCTGGATTTTGTAAGCCATGCAGCAGCCCAGATGGCTCTGCAAAATTACAATGGAGTACAAATTCTAAATGCTGAAAATTTTTATTGTCTAAATGTTGATCACTGATTGTCATTGATGAAAAACCATTAATGGCAAAGGAAGTCAAATATTGATGATATGGACAAAGGAGGATGATGACATGGCAAGAAGGACTTTGGATGTGGGCATTGGAGCCATTGGAACACCTAATGATACAAATGAGCCGTTATGTGGTCATTTGTGCCTTGATGAGCAATGCAGTCCACATACTTGGTAATAAAGGTAAATAAATGATGTCGATGGCTTGAGAAGACCATGCACTTCAAAAAGAATCCTTTTAACCCACACATTAGATGGTTTAATAGGCTTGAAGAAATGAATATGATGTGGGCATTTGGGTTCTTGGAATCTTTGGGGATGACCCTAGAGAAAAATAAGATGAAGGCACTCACACCATATGTAGGAGAACAAGCCCTAAAGGCATATAAAACAATCCTTAAATAACACCAAGTTTGACCATTAAATTGATAATTCAAAGACAAAATAAAACATTAAACTACACTCTCACCTTATTGAAGTTGGCTCAAATTTAAATAAAAATAAAAATCCTTTATGACAGGTCAGCTCATAAATTAATGGAAGCCAGTATAAATACCTAGTGCACTTCATTTAAAAAAAACAGAAATTTGAGTGCTCTGAAATAACAAGCTATCTGAGGAAATTTGTCTTCTATCTAAGGATGTTCGTGGATGATAGATGGAGCTCTGATTTCGCTATTTTCAGGAAAATTTCAAGGGTTTTAGAAGCAACAATACTGAGGGAATTTAGTGACTCTTTCTAAGGAAATTCAAGTGGTTCACTAAGGAAGCGGCAGAAAGTTAAAACAATCTAAGCGATTCTTCTTGTATAACCTTCAACTCTAATTTTTGGGATAGTTATAGAGGTAGTAGCAGATTTTGAGCAAATCTGATTTTTGGATATTAGATCAGAAGGACCAAAGTTAGAGACAGGGTTTGGGTGAATTTTTTTTAAGACTTGGTTGCTTCTTCTGTCGTGTAGTTGGTTTGTGACTGAGCTATAAACAACACCTTTTATGTGGGAAGATATTAATGATATAAGATGAACACTCCATACACTTCATGAAGGTGTTACATATACAGTGAAGTGGCGCAAGTATACACAATCGGTGAGATATTATTGATGATCTTGTTCAAACATCTATTGATGATGTATACTTCTTGAAAATACTTGAAGATGATGGTAACATAAATAGTTTGAACATAATATGAAGATGATGCTCTAGTACATAGTAGTGATCTGACCTATTTTAGATCAGTTGGAATGAAGTGTATGAGTAGATTACTATGCAAGAAGTACATGATTAGCTTGAAGACATCATTGTGAAAGGAAAGTGATGAGTTGGGATGAGCATATTAAAAAATGCCATGATACTGTTTGCACTTGACAAGTTTATGATATGATTGATTAATGACATGATACTATAGACAAGTCAGTAATAAAGTAGATAGGTTGAAGACATGTGGAGAGGACAAGATTAATGATGAGTACACAAGTGATTGACATATGAACTAATGATGTGACACATATATTTATGTATATGCAAGTTGGGTCTTTCACGCACTTTATTAATTGGAACTAAGAAAAAACAAGAAGGGTATTGGCATAGTAGTTGGTGCTTCTTAGTCAGTTGAAGCTGATGTTGACCCCAAGGTGGTGGCCTTCAATGTAATATCAAATTTGAAATAATAAATTTTTTAAGTTTGTATTTTGAAGTGTCTCTTCGGATATGGTTTATTTGTGTTGAAGAAATTATTGGTGATCTTTGTTTAAACATTTAAAGAAGTGAAATCAGTAAGAATTGTTGTCCCATTGTTTCACCCCCCCCCCCTCTCAATGTGCCAGTGTGTATAACATATGGATCCTACAAAAGAATGGAAAATACATTTAAAGACTAATTTTGGTACCTATTAGTGGTTGGTATTGCCCTTTCATGGAATTACTAATTTCCCTAGTACCTTCATCTAGACCATGAATGGAATCTTATTCCTACATGTTATATTATGTTTACAGTATTGGATCAAAGGTTTATTGTATTGGATGAATAATACTTACCTGGGTGACTGTTTTTCTTCAACCCAAGGCATTTTTTCTCTTACGATTATCTGCAATAAACAAAATGGAGAATCAGCAGGTTATGGTTTCCTGGAGTTTGTAAGCCAAGCAGCAACCCAGATAGCTCTGCAAAATTACAATGGTGCACAAATGCTAAATGTTGAAAATTGTTACAGTCTAAATTGTCTCTTTTGTCAAATTTGAAACCTATTATTTTACTCTCTTTCATAATACAGTCCTTAGTACCTGATTGAGAATTCATAATAATTTCATAATAACTAATTGACAACAAAATAATTGCACTTGCATTATTTTGAACTATATTCATAAACTAAGTTTGATGCCATCGTGGCTTTTCACATTATCAGTGAAGACAAATACTTTCAATGGTGTAGAATGACCGAAGGAAAGTATCATCAAGTTGTAAATTGAACCTCCATATGAAACTACATGCAAACTTGTTTCTTGTAAGGAAATAACAACTTTCATCAATGCCCCAAGGAAGAAGAATTCAATTGATGATGGAAGCTCGCACTTCTTCAATTTATAGACATTTCAATTAATGATGGAATCTCAAAGTTATTAAATTTATAGAAATTTGGGTGTTTGGAATACCATTGAAAATATACAAAGATATGTTTATTGGCCTAAGGTGCATGAATATATTTAAATTTTTATCATAGGTTGTGTAATTTATAGCATCAATAACCCAAATAATAGGGAACATATTTTCAGTTTCCATTACCAATACCCAGTAGACTTTATGAAAGTATCTCAATGGATTTTTTTTCCCATGTAGTGATAGCATTTTAGTGGTGGCTATTCATACTCCCTAACCCTAGGGTGTAAAAATAGGGTGATTATAATTTCCATGATTGAGCTTTAAAACTATACAATAGAATATGGGTATGATTAGAAGGGTAAAGGGATCAATTTACCAATGATAATATTTTTATTGATTACCTTATAATCATATTCTGATGCAAAAACTGCATCGAATGTTGTGACCAAGTAGAGGGACAAACTTAACCAAACACATTCATTATACCCATATGGTTAATGGTATAGTCATATCTAACCCATACTAGTTATCAGAATCCTAGATATAATCTTACCTCTAATGCAGAGCCTCTTGAATCTAACCCATAAACGCATAGGTATGTCTAAGCCCCATATTCACTGCATCTTCACACACCCCTTATTCAAAAACCCTCAAAACAAACCATTGTTCCATACTAAGAAAATCATTAACCAATTCACCATGGGATAATCATGTGATGAGTTCCCACTTTGTATAGGTTATTATCTCACCAAGTGAAATGATTGCAAATGAAGAACATGTGAAAGATGTATTGCAAGAATCAAGATACATATAATAGGGACAATATTACCCATTCATATGCATTCATAGATTAAAATTCACCCTAAACCAAATCTAACAGATTAAATTTTTGCAAAATCATTTTTCCATTCGCAACATTGAAACATTTAGAAATTTAATAGAGTAATATGGGGTTAAATGGAAGCTATTGACCGATTTTTCAGGAATTGTATCCTCTCCACGACCTCTTCGACCTCTTCTATGTGGCCTCTTGACCTATGAGACCTTTGAGACCTTGATGAACCTTACAAAATCTTAGAAACCTCCAGGATTTGGGATTGGTAAGGTAAGTGAAAACGTAGTCTCTTGGTGAACTTTTCAACTTCTAGGCTCTAGGCTTGGTGAGGTAAGTGAAAATGGACTCGCGTGGCTTGGGAGGTAAGTGAAAATGCATTTGTGCGCCTGGGGAGGTAAGTCAGTTTGAAATGATAGGTTTGTTTGTTATGTTATATATTTTTATATTTTTATTTATTTATTAATTATTCTTTTTAATTTGTATTTTTTATGTAATGTTTTTTTATTATATTTAATATTTAATGTTTTTTACATGTAATTTTTTTTTATGTAATGTTTTTTTTATATATTTAATAAGGAAAATCAACCTAAATATTAGTCCCATAGTGGGAAAGACACAATCATGCACCTAAGCTAAGGTAAATGACCAAGAGTCAACAAGGGGACCACAACCATATGGTGATGATGATGATGATGATGATGATGATGATGATGATGATGATGATGAAGATGATGGTGATGACAATGATGATCATCACGATGAAGATGAAGATGATGATGTTGATTTTGGGTGTATTAATCCTCCCTTGATCATACTATCTATTAGATTAATTATTTCCTAATTTAGGAACCTTAATTAATTATTTGGGTCTACTAGTACAATTGCATCCACTTGACCTAATGGGGTCACATGTACCAATCACTGGAGTGTGTGGAACACTACTAGAGGTTACCTTCCACTTACTGCATGTGCATGCTTCAGTTTGGGTGCCTCCTAGACCAATCCCTACATTTTAGGAGCCACTGGGAGTTTCAACACCAACTTACTTCAGTTAGTTGGAGTTAGTACTAGTTAGTCTTAGTTATCCCTCAGTTAATTTCAGTTATTTCAAAAACAATTATCTAGCACATGTCCTACATGGATAATGCATGGATGCATGCGAAGTAGGCTCCTTTTCCCACCTACCACACTAAGCTGCACTGACTTAACTAATTGTCAATGTTTGTTGAGTTGGTTGGACATCTAGGAGTTGATTTTGGACTCTGATATTAATTGAGAGACCATGATTTAGAGATTCAGTTAGATATAGTCATATCCAGTTTCTATATTCGAATTGCTTCATAATTCATTTGAATTATTCCTATGTAAACTATTATAACACTAGATATTATTATTGTGAATGATATTGTAAATTCCTGAGCAATACTTGTTCATTTTTTGTGTGGTTTGTTTTGTTAAGTTTGTATCTTCATTCTCCATTCTTTTGTTGCAAACATTATTAGAACTATCTACTTGAAGATATAAATGGCATTAAAATTCTAATATGGTAACAGATCCTTCTCAAGAAGGTTTCATACTTGTTTCTCCCCATCGAACATCAGAAGCAGTTGGTTTTCCACAGAAGTCCCCTATGAAAATTTGCTAGCTATGGATTTATTGAGAGTAGCGGAGAGGGCGTGATGGACCTTGAAAACATTTTCATGTCGAGAGGAAAAGCATGATTCTAACAGTTCATATGTTTTAGTGTGTTATCGCAATGAAATTTACAAGTGCTATATAGCTTGTGAGAAGTATTTGCAGTCTTCCAACCAGAGAAATTATGAGTTCTCAAACTCCTGAACCACAGATCCTCACAACTTCCAATTATCTTGATTGGAGGATTGATATGCAGTTAACCTTGCGCAAGCACAAATACCACAGGATCATACATGGATGGTAGGCTGAGCTTCATCAGTCAGTAGAGAGAAATAAGTTCCTAAATCGTTGTGATGAAGCATTTGGGTACTTATGTACTTATATTTGCAAATATCTTCTCTTCCATATAGAAGGATTGATGACTCCCATAGAATCCCAGGAGAAGCTTGATAGCTTGTTTAACAAACAAGATGATCTTTGGGGACACATTCTGGAGAATGAGTTAGTATATTTACATCCTAGTAGTTTCGAGACTATTGAGAAATTCTTCACTAAATTCAAGTCTCTAGTACTCTAGTGTAGACAGTGTGGAATAGAGCAGAAGGATGAGTAGAATGTCCTTTTCGTACTCAGCAAACTAGTCCATTAGTATTCTA
This sequence comes from Pseudotsuga menziesii, assembly GCA_001517045.1. Classification (NCBI taxonomy): domain Eukaryota; kingdom Viridiplantae; phylum Streptophyta; class Pinopsida; order Pinales; family Pinaceae; genus Pseudotsuga; species Pseudotsuga menziesii. Next base: position 155,412 of record LPNX010264016.1, read on the forward strand.
TGTTTGTTTCCATATTTCATTCCAAGAGGGAAAGATTTCCTAATTAGAAGGTTCCTTCATTAGATTATTTTTTTGAGTCCTTGATCAAAGAGCAAGACAAATTCATGAGAATGGAAGTCTTGAATACATCCAAAGATCAAGCTCTTCTAGTTTCTGATTTTTCCAAAGTGCAAGCGAAGGGGAAATCAAAGAAGAAGGAGCCAAAGGCAGATGATTCAAATCCCAAACAAAATCAGCAAGCTTCTGAAGGGCCTCTGGCTCTAAAAAGAATAAATTTGAGAAGAAACTATGTCCCTACTATGAAAAAGAGTACCATATTAAAGAACATTATATGAAGAAGAAACTTGATGAGATGACTTCTCTTCTCAAGCAGCATAACATTGCTTCCCCACAGAGAGAAAAGAATTCTGATAATGGACATGAAATATGTCATGCTTTGGAAGCAAGGATACCTCAGTTTATAGCCTATTTTATTGATCTTGGAGCCTCCAATCACATGGTGTCCTCTTAGGATCTATTCTCCTCTCTCAACATCAATGAAGGTCCCACTATTCACATGTGAAGATTCCCAAATTATAGCATCAAGAAGAGGCACCATCAGAGCCAAGCATGGTGTGTTCAGAGATGTCCTATATGTTCCCTCCCTTGCAGCGAATCTATTTTGTGTATACCAGATGACTCACACCACCTCACCAAAGTAAGTGTTGTTTGGACTTGACTCAGTGGAGATCACAAAAATATCAACTGGTGAGCTTGTAGCGAAATAAATTGTTTATCATGCGTCCAAGGAATATATTTTCTCTCACTTCATGCCATACACAGTTCTAGCATCACCTCATCTTTCATTCGAAGTTAATGATGGTATAAACATTCCTTTAATTCCTATTGCAGTTTTAGTCTCAAATCCTGACATTTCATATTCAAATTCAGAAGAGAAGTCATCCCAGTATGATCCATACATTGAGCTTACAACTCAAACAGATCTAAATATAGATATAGCATCTACCTCATTGCAGCAGAAGCAGTTGGAGATGGTGTTGGGGATCCATATGACAAAAGAAGAAAGAGGTCCCAGTATCAAAAGGAGAGTGTAGCACTATCTCACACAGATCATGTTCTTGCTAAGAGGTTTTTTATGATGCTTGGGTCATATCGTCAATAATTCAAGGAGGATTTCCATGATCCTAGATGATAGGCAACCATGGATGAAGAGTTTGATTCTCTACATCACAACTAGACATGGGAAATTGTCCCCTTACCTCCAGGAAGGAAGCTGGTATAGTGAAAATGGATCTACAAAACCAAAATAGTTGTTGATGGAACCACAACCAAGTACAAGGCTTGGTTGGTGGAAAAAGGGTATTCTCAGTTCCAAGGCTTGGACTACAATGAGACATTCGCTCTAGTAGCCATAATGGACTCCATCAGGATGGTATTGGCCATTGTTACTTTCAAGAGATGGGAAGTACACCACATGGATGTGAAGAGTTCCTTACTCCATGGTGATTTGGAGGAGGAGATATATAAGAAACAAATTGAGTATTTTATTGATGATCCTTCCTTAGTTTGCAGACCGAGGAAATCACTATATGGAATCAAACAAGCCCCAAGCGCATGGTACTCCAAGATGGATTCATTCCTCATTTCTCGGAAGTTTGAAAGGTGCAAATATGATTGCAATGTATACATTAATAAAAAGGAGGGGTTATTGCTTCTATTTGTATTGTATGTGGGTGACTTTCTCATTACTAGGAGCTCTGTTGTTGGATTGAGCAACATTAAGTTTGCTCTTAATAAATCATTCTCTATGACTGACTTAGGACTATTAAGATAGTTCATTGGTCTCGAAGTAAGTAAAAATACTTTGGGAATGATGATCTCACAGTATAGGTATTCATGAGACATGCTTAAGTGACTCCACATGGAGGATTGCAAGGCATCCCCTTGCCCTTTTCTATCAGGAATTAGGCTTCAAGAAGGTGGATCTACATTTTTGGTGGATAACACTCTCTATAGATAGCTCATTGGAAACCTTATGTATATCACTCATTTGAGACCATACATATCCTATGCTATGAGTGTTGCTACCAGATATATGCAGGAGCCACATGAGTTGCACTGGAAGGAAGCAAAGAGGGTCTTGCATTATGTGTAGGGTACTACTAATTATGGGATCCACTATGTTGTTCGAGCATAGCTAGATCTCACAGGATTTATAGACTCATACTGGGTAGGAGATGGAAATGATAGGAAATATAACTCAGGTTTTGTATTCATGATTGTATCTGGGCCAATTTGTTGGTCCAACAAGAAGCAAGAAACACTTGCACTTTCTTCAGCAGAAGTAGAGTATCAGGGAGCAGTGAATGCAGCTATTCAGGAAGTTTGGCTACATGGAATATTGATATATTTCAGGATCCTAACTTCACCTATAGTAGATGTTTATTGTGACAACCATACTACAATCAACATCTCCAGTGATCATATTCAAAAGTAGAGGACAAAGCACATAGAGGTTCATATGCACTACATTCGGGAACTGGTGCATGAAAGAACCATCACGCTGCACTACCGTCCGATAGAGGATCAGATTGCAGATAGTTTTACCAATTCTTTTATTGAAAAGAGATTTTCCTTTCTCAGGTCTCTTTTGGGAATTAAGGCTTGATTCTCAGTTCCTCTTTTGAGGGGTTTTTTCCCAAGGGGTTTTCCAACCTCATTTGTATTATGTCTCCTAGATTGTATATTGGGTTACCTATGGTGTTTTTACCAAGGCCCACAGTTGTCCAAGTTAGGATTCAAGGGGGGGTGTTAGGATTATTAATCCTCCCTTGATCATATTATCTATTAGATTAATTGTTTCCTAACTTAGGAACCTTAATTAATTATTTGGGTCCACTTGACCTAATGGGGCCACATCTACCAATCACTGGAGTGTGGGGAACATTACTAGAGGTTAACTGCCACTTACTGCATGTGCATGCATCAGCTTGGGTGCCTCCTATACTAATATCTACATTTTAGGAGACATTGGGAGTCCCAGCACCAACCTACTTCATTTAGTTGGAGTTAGTACTAGTTATTCTCAATTATCCCTCAGTTAGTTCACAAACAATTAGCTAGCGCATGTATTGCATGGATAATGCATGGATACATGTGGAGTAGGTGTATTTTCCCACCTACCACACTTAGTTGCACTGAGTTAACTAGTTGTCACTATTTGTTGAGTTGGTTGGACATCTAGGAGTTGAGTTTGGACAACGATATTGATTGAGAGACCATGAGTTAGAGATTCAGTTAGATACAATCATATCCATTTGGTAGATTTGAATTGCATCCTAATGCATTTGAATTCTTCCTATGTAAACTATTGTAACACCAGATATTATTATTGTGAATGATACTGTAAATTCCTAAGCAATACTTATATGTTTCCTGTGTGGTTTGTTTTGTTCAGTTTGTATCTTCATTATCCATTCTTTTGCTGCAAACATTATTAGAACTATCTGCTTGAAGATCTAAATGGAATTCAAATTATAATAGTTGATGATGATAATGATGAATATGATGATGATGATGAACATGGTGATGACGATGATGATCATCATTATGAAGAAGATGATGATGAATATGTTGATGAGGAAGAGGGTGATGATGATGACGATGATGATGATGATGATGATGATGAATATGGTGATGATGATGAATATGTCGATGATTATGATGGAGATGATAAATATCACAATGCTGCTGATGATGATGATGATGAATATGGTAATCATCTTATTAAATAATATCTACTTGATAATAATTACCGTTCACCTTCCTAAGAGATCTACCTTTCCCCTTCAGGTACTCACCTTCAAAAGTGTGATTGGATTTTAGATCACAAATGTGACATAAATTGAGATTTGAAACTAAATTAGGAATATATTCACTAATATACAACATTTTTTAGTATATCATATATCCCTCCATCATAGAACCCTCAGCACGTGCTTGTTTTCTAACCAAACCCTTCATAAAATTCAAGTGCCTCTCAACCATGAGTGCACAATGAGGTGTCACAAATCAAACAAAAAGATGTCAAAAATATGACATGCAACACCTTGAAAATTTGAAATTGAAAATTCCAAAAATTCGACATGAAAAACGTCAAAAAATTGACTTGCAAAAAGCCAAAAATCTGGCTTCATATTCTATCAATTTAAAAAAATTAATCGCAATTCATAATTTGAAAGTCAAATCTGAAGATACAGTACTTTTTGTTGGATGTCATCAGATTTTGGATTCAAATATTGTTGTGATGTAGTCATTGTAAAACCATCAACTGAATTATCTACGTCGTTGAAACTCATCCAGTATCGCCGAGACGATTGGAGAGGTTGGGAAAATATTGTTTCGAAACACTGAAAGAAATCCATCGATAGTGTCAGAGGTGACTCATGAGTGGGCACCGAAACGATCAGAGAGGTTGAGAAAATATTACTGATATAAAAGGTTTTTGAGTGTTCATGTCAACTCAAATTTTTTTCCAAAATAGTACCATTCCCCAAAATCATAAGAAAAGGGATAAGGAATCTGATACAGTCGTTTTGACTTAAACAATGTCATCGATACACTAATACATAGAGAAATGGTGACAATGTCGTTGATACAATTGAACGATGCGTCAATACATCGAGAAAAGGTGACAATGCATCGATACGCCAATACACAGAGAAAAGGTGACAATGTTGCCAATACAATCAACTAATGTATCGATACACCAATATGCCAAGAAAATGTGACAATGTCACCTATAAGTTGATACAATATTTTTGTCAGGTTATTAGACTTAGCAGTTCTGCTAAACATAGAACCTAACTAAAAGACTATACAGTCAAGTAAGGATGAACAGCTAAAGGGCATGACTAACAAACATATTTTGTTTTTAATAATAACATAGACATATTAATTTTTTAAAGGAATGTTTATGAATGGATATGAGTGTCTAGAATAATGTTTAATGAAGAGGAGCATCTTCAAAGCAAAAGGTTGTGAGTATTGACAATAGTGGGTTTAAATTATAAAAAATTAACAATACTAATTCATCCCCCCCTCTCAGTATTTTCCAATATTCCAACAATTGGTATTAGAGCAGGTTCGTTCATTATAGTTTAACCATTAAAAAGGAAGATCCTAAATAAAAACCATAATGGACCAGCAAGAAGTGTTAGCCAGCAAAAGACCACCACTATTCACAGGAGAAAATTGTGCATACTAGAGTGTGAGAATAAAGTGCCACTTGATGCCTCTTCGATGGAAGGTTTGAGAAGCAACTAAAAGAGAATATAAAAATGTAGACGACAACCTACCTATAGACATTGTGGAGCTAGGGCAATATGAGGGTAATGAAAAATCCTTAAATGCCATCTTGAGTGGATTGACAAACGTTGTATTTGTAAAAGTCATGCAATGAAAAACTGCCAAACAAGCTTGGGATAAGTTAAATATTATCTATGAAGGGGCATCCAAGGTCAAAGAAGCCAAGATTCAAACATATAGAGGGCAGTTTGAGAGCCTAAAAATCAAAGAAGAAGAAAACATTAGAGAATACCTTATAAGAGTAAATGAAGTTGTAAATGCTAATAGAGCCCTTGGAGGAAAATTAAATGAAAGAGAAGTAGTTGAGAAGGTAATAAGATCATTGCCAATGAAGTATGACTCAAAGGTATCCACTTTAGAAGAACAAAATGACCTTCATATTGTGACAGTTTTTATGGAGATAAATTCCTATGGCTTGGGGTACCACAACAGACAGCTTGACTCCAAAGATCAATCCTTTCCAATATGCAATAGAAATTAAATATCTAACACTAAAGGATCAGACCTCGTACCTTATTCTGGACGGTTGAAGTAGATCCTCGTTGAGCTTTCCAACTTCAGCTTGAATTGATAAATCACTTCCTCAACAACAAGTAAACAAGACAAGCATACTATATATATTGGTGTTAGATCTATTCTAGCATATATAATCAACAATGTATAAGCATTTGAAACCATCCATGGATAAAATATTCATTCAAACATACATTATTGGATAGGAAAAGATATTTCTATTAATATAAAATTAGAGATTACAATGGATACAATCTCTGTCGACACGTCTGTGAATCAGAGAAACTGAATCCCCCACTTGGGCCTCCACCACCTCAATCCTCCATCTCTCGATAGCAAGGTCACAAGAAAAAGGCAAGCTTGGGAAGAACACAAAAGTGCTCCAAGGGATAAAGGAATGCAGACTCAAGCACAAGTTCCGGCAACAATGGACTATAGTTTCTTTGCTCTCAATTCTCTCTTATGCCTTCAATGTACCAAAGAGTTCCTTATATAGCTTTTCAAAGGGGTAATGAAAGGTTGAATTCTAGCGATCTCAAGGCATATGGAAGGCCAAGAGTCAAGTGAGTTGGATCCATTTCAAGGAAAACTCCAAAAGGATTTGGATTATGCACACATCCCGATGTACATGGTTTTAGGGGTCAAACCCGCGTATATACACGATTATAGGTTTAAAATTCGTGTGTATTGATTTTCACATGTTTTTAGGGATGGTCAAGGAAACATCAAAGGACAAAAAAATGGTCCAAGGGGTCTAAGGAGTCTACAGAGGGACAGGGGAATTCCATACAAGTGTGATTCACTTGGAGTGGTAAAATTAGCTATAACATATGGCCCCTAATGTGTGAGGTCAGAGGGGTCATATGATGGCTGAAATACATTATAAGTCCATCCCAAAAGTGGAGTGATGAAGGATCCAAAATGTAAGACCAACCACCCAATCAACATAGTACAATGATACAACTCTGCACATAACTGCAAATACATATAGTAGTCTCGAATACATAAGAATACAATGGCCATGAATAGGCATGATACAAGATATCACATAAGTGGTCATCGCCACATACAATATACATAGATTAGAATCTCCATGATGAAGATATACAAAGGATCATGATCTCCATAATGGCTGAAGATATATAATGGATCAAGATCTCCATAATAGCTGGAAATGTCTGACATATACTAGAATCAAGTCATGGGAACTGGAATCTCATGAACACTCGCATGATCAAGGAGGTAGCATATAAGAGATGCCACCAATATGGAAGGTCTTCTACACAAACTGCTACGAGTACATGTCCTACTATGTGAATAGAGGTGTCGAGGTCGAACATAGTAGTCCATCATCTGATTACCAGTCATTGATGTATACCGTTAGCAGACGTGAGATTACCCACCAATAATGAAAATGGGAATCAAGGTACTAGAGTGCAAACTAACAAGTGTGAAGAAATGTGTTGAGGTCAAACACTTGAGAGGATCAATCAATCAGGGGACATTGATGTATTCCCAAATACTGTCGATGGCAAGAGAACCTGCAACTAATGACTGCAAGTCTTAAGGCACTCAAAAACGACTGTAGATTCCAATCCTAGAATAAATGATCTAAAGTCGATGGGATGAAATCCGCTAGAAGGAGGGCATTAAGGAATCCCCCATCATCCAACATGAGGTACTCAGCAAAGCTGTATAATTTGGAAGGACTTGATCATAAGGTGAACGAACCAGTAACCGTACTGGGAATGGCCGACATGCAAAGTCAAGATAAATGAGGAATGACCGACTTAGGTTTCAACTTCCTTCGAACAAGAGCATAACGATGAATGGTGATTGAATAAAGGTAGCATAGACTCGATATACAAAACTGGGACATATCTGTGACACAGGAGGCATTGACAGAGGCTCCATGGGGACTGGAAGCTTAACCAGTCGATGGAGATAAACTCAGATAAATAAGTACAGCTCCTAAAATCAATCTATAAACCCAACCAACGGATGTGATATATAGTGCTCTGTTCGAAGGCGACATGACTCGACAGCTGCCAAAGATAACATATTTCCTTGTCCAGCTTTTTGGTTTTTTTTATTTTTTTGGACTTTTTCAAATATTTAAAAATCTTGAAAAAGAATAAAACTGCTTTATAGTTACAGACTAGGAGGAGACGAGTGTCATAGGGGAAAACAAACTAGTTCCAAGCAGTGGAACATACCTATGCTCAATGCAAGGATACATGTGTAGGATAGAGACACTCGAGGGAAAATCCCCTCTCGGTTAAAAGGGAATCAAGCTGCAAAGGATATATAAAATGGCTCTGCATGGCCAGACATGAGACAAGCTCAGGCTATATCTCTGAAACTCAATGTCAGGGAAGCCGACATAAAGCTCAATAAGGTAGACAAAGCTCATGATAATGCAATTACAACTTGACATAAGGAGTCCTGAGGGAAATAGGCAAGCAAAAGATCAAGAGGAGTATGAGGCTCTTGCAAAATTTCATGGAAATAATATACAATAGACTCCCACACCCTAAGGGACAAAATGTCAGCATGGGCACCAAATACAAATCAGGTGCTAACTAGGGTACCCATGTAAGGTCAAGCTCTACCACTCATATCACGGCACTTCTAAAACAACAAGAAGGTTCTGTGACATAATAGAGTGGGTTCGTACCCAAGGCTATAATGAAATGTTCACAAGGTCATGTAAAATGCAAACAATAATGAAACCTAACCTATATGCCAGTTTAGACATGATACCTGAGATCGGCATGAACGGGTCAATCCAACGACTGAAACAACACTAAAAAAGGTCTCCTACATCATAAATTAGTCCAAAAATGGTCCAAAAGGATTAGAAATGGTCCAAACTATAGGAAAGGGGGTAAAAATTTGAAAAAATTCTATAAATAGTAAAAAATTCAAAACATTATAAAACATTTGAAATATTTATCCATTTGAGCTTAGATTTTCAATGGTGGATTCTAGGAGATCCAGTCGGCAGAATCCACTAACGTTTCTTCTAGGTACTTACCCATGCTCTACTCTTCCATTTTGATGCAATTTTTATCAAATTCCATGGTGATTTTGGATTTCTAGGCCAATCCAAAATAGGCACTACGACCCATGCAGAAATCAAGGGTTTTTCCACGTATAGGGATGGATATACATGAAAAATTCCCTCACAATTGCGTACATACGTAGTTGTTTGGAAAACAGTCATGCATGCGGAGGCGCATATGGTTTTTTAAGTTTTCTAATGGGAAAACTTCCAATTTTTTGTGCAGGATGGTCCTAGAATGGAGAGAATGTGAACATGGTGATGTAGAAGAGGCAGTAAGGGTCGATCTAATGGCTCAACAAGTGCTACGTGCATGTGGGCTCTACAAATTTTGATGTCTTAGTGGTTTAAGGGCCAAACCAGGACTATTGCAGATGTTGGTGGACTACTGGGATCCAGAATCAGAGTCATTCCAGATAGATGGGATGTCCCTCACCATAGAGGTGGAGGACATATACTTTATTACTAAACTTTCCCAATGGGGGGAAGTAGTGAACCTACATTCTTTCGGGCCTGGAGGTGGCCTGAATATAGATGAGTACACTGCAGTGTACTACTATCTAGACACGGAAAAGGTGGGGAGTCAGATCCCTACTAACTCCATACAGGTGCTGGGCCTAAAGGCCATCCTACTGACACTGGGCAGAATAAAAATCTTGGCTTCACTCCACCAGGCCTCACGACCTCTGATGTTCTATGCAGTGGAGTGCATGAGACCCATAGTATATGATTGGAGCACTACACTACTGGGAAAAATGAAACACCAGCTCAGTGAGTGTAATATGGGTAGAGTGCGAAACTTTTGTTTCAACAGCATACTAAGCACGTTTTTCTTCGAGCGTGTTCCAGGATAAGCCCTAGAGTTGACGTTCCTCTACACGGGGTTTGAGATCCACCCAACGGCATTGGGCGGATGCAATGCGCAGATTGGGTGGAGGTAGGGTGTCCAACCCCTATCCAGCTGAGTTATTTAAGTGGTGGTGATAACAAATAGTTTCCATCGATGACTACCCCTATGCAGGGATAGATTTCCGGGGGGACCCAAACATGCCGCTACCACCAGGGTCGGCATACGGTGACATAGGTAATGAATATTGACCCTCTCTTTTAAATTTTTGAGTTATTTTTTTTTTTTGTGTTTTCTGATTATATGGAATCAAAATACATGTTTGTGGGTGACAATACATAGTGACATCTACCATATGCATGCAGATGTCGGACCACGATGGCCTGAAGGCTTCCCTTGTCATAGACGGAGGGGAAGAGGAGACAATATCACAGGTGTGGATGCGGAGTGGATGCTCTAGAGCATTCATACCAACTTTGTGAGGCTGACACATAGAGTTTCCATGGAACAAGTCAAGGACTTGCCTGAGGCCATGCAGCACCAGGTGGTGGGTGTACCACGAGCATGGGTGCGATTATTTTGATGGGTAGCTAGAGCTATAGTGACATTCCATGATCACAACCCCCATCCTCCTTCACATGCATAGATACCTAGGAGTGATACATTTTTTATTACTGTGTATTATATTTTGGTGGCTTGAGAGCCCAATTTTTGTATCATGACACTATGTATTACCACATTTTGGATGTTTATAAAAAGTTTTATGATGATCGGTTTATTTATTTACATGTGTAAAATTTTTGTTTGTGATGAATTTATTTTGTATGAAACAAATGCCAATCTAACACGTAGTTAGCATATGAGTCAGCAACTTTATTATTAATTATTGGAATATGTATGTATGTTATATTGACAAATTGTCATTCTAATAATCTCACACATAAGAATCTTCTTAATAACGTCGAATCTCTAACATGGTACAAACCATTAAGCCATGACACTACTAACTCCGAATCAAGATGTACCTCAAGAGAGAGAATGCCATGTGAAATGGCATCCCCTAGAAGCTCAATAACGACACTATATTCAGCAACATTGTTTGAATATGGCCGTAAACATATGCCTCCTGAAGACAATACCTAACCCATAGGAGTATAAATCACCCAAGCAGTAGATTCTGAGAGTTGAGTGTGACGAATCGTACAATCTGTGAATCCTATGTAGGTGGAAGACTCCATTAACATTTTCCAAAAGAAACAGAAACTAATCACAAACCCGATCACTATAAGAAAAAGACCTAACTATGCAAAATTTTACAATAATATACAATAACCAGCCTTGGCTGAAAATTATGCATAGTATTTTTTGAGATATAGCCCATTTCTAGGCTCCACCAAGTTCATTCCCTCATAATCCACTAACTCATAAGCACGCTTCTCTAACACACGTTTGATAAAGTAAGGACCACACCACATGGGGTTATACTTCCTTTCCCCCAAGGGTTCTTTCGATTGATCCCACAAAAGGACCAAGTCTCCCTCACTAAACCTCCTTGGATGGACAGAATTATCGTACTGGACCTTTACCGATGTTTATTTACTTTTAGAGCCACCAAGGCATCTCGATGCTGCTCATCAAGTTTCTCAAGGTGGACCAAACACTCCTCCAATGGGGAAGTGTCTAGTAAGAGTTCTACGGCTAGCTTCAAAGAAGGAATCTCGAACTCAACTGGCAATACCAACTCCACTCCATGTACAAGTTGATATGGAGAAAAACCCGTGGCAGTCTTAACAACGGTTCTATATGCCCACAAAGCAGGATATAACATGATGTGCCAATTATTCTTGCTTTCTACGATGGTTCGTTGGAGAATGGATTTGAGTGACTTCTTCACTGCTTCTACCTATCCATTCGCTTGAGGGTAGTGTTGAGGCCTGGAACTTCACAGGCGGCAACAGTAAGGGATTCTCCCCAATCAACGTTCCCAACTAGCCCGTTGATTTTTTGGTGTAGGGAATCCATTCGGTTTGCAGTCCGACTACCGTAGGTCAAGGTAACAAAAAAAAAGGGTTTTACCGGTTGCGGCTCGGTCCACCGAGTTTTTGTAATTTTTTTTTGACTTAATGTATGTAATGCACATGCCTAACTTAACCATGCAGGGTGATAAAGATGCAAGGAACTACACAATGTGCTGCACAGGTTCTTACCTCTCGTCTTAGGCTCACAAACATCTCAACCACATATGCAGCCATGAAGTAAATCAACTAATTATCTAATTACCTATCTATCTATCCCTGGGGAGCCAAAAGAATAAGTATTTGTGAGTAATGTGTTCTTTTCATGTATGATAAACAGAAATTACAGATAGCTGATATTCTTATTTATAACACATGAATGAGAAAATATTCTAACAATCAGATAGCTAATTGTTATATAAGCAACACACATTACTCCTGGTGAAATTTCCACAAAATAAATCAGAAATTATTCAACAAGACATAGGTCATAAAGTTAGAACGATCTCACGATTCACGGACACAAGCTGAAAAATAAAGTAGTTCATCTTTCTGCCATCCATTGCATAACATTAGGAAACTTCACATCTCTTTCTCCAACAGGAAAACTGTAATCTTTTATTGCAAAAGGAAATAGTTCTTCTTACAATATGTCCTCCAGTCTTACTAGGGAAAAGCCCTTTTTCTCTCTACACTTCCTACTTTTATACAAAAAGGAAAAAATGGTTGGGCTACCCAAAGTCACCTTTGGGATTCCCAACCTTTAGTTTTCCCAATGTCTCATTTTCAAAAGCTTTTACAAAAATTATTAAATTATTACAAATTCGACCGGTCCTTTATGAGGAGAATCCCACCTGACCATCTAAGAACTTCTTCCACGCTGTTGCTTTAGTAGCAATGCCTTCAAATGTGCATGGCTCCAGGAACTGAATGTTGATTTCGAAATTTTCAACTTGGTTCTTGATGGCCTCGATCCTTGCTAGGCTCAACTGAAGCTGATATTCTAGAAACTGCATGCTAACGGCTGTGTGGCCTACCTCGTTCTTCAGTACTAGGTCATCAATGGCTCTAATCTGCTGAGTTCTGGCCTCTGCATCTTGATATCTTTTCTGTAATATTTCCATAAAGGCTTCATGATCTGGGAACTCTTCAAGCCTATGCTCAGCCTCTGTTTGACATCGGTTGTACGTATTCAGGAGCCTTCTGAAATACTCTGAGCATGCTCCCTGCATATTTTTTATGGCCTTCTTGAAGTCTTCTGCAGTACTGATGGCGAACTCTACCAAGTTGTGATCTCTCTTGAGGGCTTGATGGTATTTTGCCAGTAGCCCTTTTGTATTTTCAGCATCATCTCCCGGCCTTGCCATTTTGGCACTCAAGACCTCAAGAACCTCCTGAGATCGATCAACGAAGTATGAGGAAGTTTCCATGATCTCTTCTAGCCTGCTGTCAATCTGAAGCACTTTGCACCTCTCTTCTTCCAGAGCAGTCTGTAGTTGTAGCATTTGAGCCTTTTGAGCCAGGATATATTCTTTAAATGGCTACAGATTTCCCTATTGTTCCTTAGACACCTCCAGATCAGCAGTCAGAGAAGCTAGCGGCTTTTTTAGTTCTTGGACCTGTGAATCACTGGCCTCATAGATGACCTTCTGCTGCTCTTCCAGCTCTATCACCGTTGACAGTAACTGCTCCTTCTCCTTTTTTAGACTTTGGGCTTCCTGTTGTACATTTTCTAGGGACTCCTGTGATGTTCCCTTGGCTTGCATCTCCACTTGAAGGGTATGGACTTCACCTTTTGAGGATTCCAGTTCCCTTTGCATGTGTTCATATTTCCTCTTGAGTCTATTACCCTCATCTCTTTCTTTTATCAGTGTGTTTTTTAGCTGAGTAGAGGTCTTCTTAATTGAATCTAGTTCAACCATTACCTAGTTTATGTTATCTGTGGAGGCATCGATTAGTGCAGCCCCGGCTCTTATCGTGAGCCTAGGATCCTTGTCTGTCCCTAGCATGATAGCTATATCTGTTACCATCCTTCCTGATAGGTCTTTCACTTCAACTTTCTTTTCTGTCCTCCTCATTATTCTTTTGGTGGCCCTGTCATAATAGACAGTATTGAAGTCGGGGACTTCTTCACCCTTTTTCTGGATGAAAGGCACTAGCTGGAGCGTAGGAGTCACTAGGGTGCTAGCAGCAGGTACTTGAAGGATTTGTACCTCGGGGTTTGCCTCCTCATGGGTCTGTCTTGTTGATGTTTCAGCGATTGATTGTTGTGGCAGCTCTGTTTTTTCAGCCTCCTGCTTTTGGAGATCTTCATCTAGCTTTCTCTTTGCTTATTCAGCTGCCAGTCGAGCATCCTCTTGTGCTTTTCCAGCTGCTTCTTGGGCAGCTGTTCTTTTTTCTTCTTCTCCTTTCTGCAGCCATTCTGTAGCTTCCTGTTCTAGCTTCTGGGCCTCTTCCTGTCTCCTCTTGGCCTCTTCTTCAACTCTGGCATGCTCAGCTCTGGCTTGTTCGGCCCCCTTTCCACCCTTGGTGGGGTTCTTAGGCTTAAACCTTTTTCTCAGAGCTGTCAAGTTAGGGGCACTTTGGAAGACAGATTCTTCCTTGTCAAAGTGGTGAGTGTACTCAAAATGTACTTTATGTTCTTTGCAGTGCTCTGCCATTTTACCATGAGTATCATTCCTTCGGAAAGGAATCTCACCAAAATGGAACTTCCCCAATTCTTCTATGAAATCAACAGCGTGTTTTACCTTGGAAAATCTGTAGCTACCTAGTTTGAATGGCAGCGGAGGATATGTAGTCTTATTTTGCTCAAAAAGGTAATTCCCTATTCCATCAATGAATACCTGCCTGACTGCCTCTTTATGAATAACATAATCTGTTGCGTATTTGGGAAACAGTAAGGGGCATTTCGTGCCACCAAACATTTTGATGTACATGCCATTCTCAGTCAGGAAATAGTATGCATGCTCTTCTATTACCTGCATAGCCTCCTCTGACATACAGTCACATTCCTTCCGGAAGATGAGTGTGTAGAGTGGCATGATGAACTGCTCGCAGACCTCCCTGTAGTGGCTATGGTACTGCTGATCCCATAATGGTCTATAAGCGGCATATACAGGCATCCTTTCCCTGTCCCAGACACACTTGAGACCTGGGAAAGGCTGGTTGCACAGTATAAAATCTACCAATATCGAACTCATGTAGAATTCGTACTTTTTCTTGGCTTCTCCTCCCTGTGCTGCAGCCAAACAAGAAGAAATACTGCTTGATACAAGGCTGGCCCAATTAAGACTATTCCTTGGGTTGCTACGTGGAACATAATGGGTATCCATTCAAATTTGAAGAGTCTGCCATGAGCTCTCCTGAAGATCCTGTTAAGCATCAGGGCTATAAATCTGTAAGGAGCCCTCAAGCTTGCTGTATCATACTCACTGCTTTGTCTATGTCTGTACAGCTTTCCCTGCATTCTCTTAAGGGTTTCTATTAGGTCCATTCTGATGTTATCTAGCCAAGCATCAGATAGAAAGATTTGAGGTTCTCGGAGGTGATAGGCCAACGCCACATATCCTGGGCTAAATGCAGCATAGCCCTGGCCTTCCACATTTCCTATGAGCATGATGGCTATATTTGTATGGGGTAGAATCCATCTAATCACCTCAGAGCAAGGGAACAGCTCTGGTCTGGTAGCCACCTTCATGATGGTGGATTTTTCTATGTTTGCATACATGGGTTCTTCTTCGAGACCCATGTCAGGAACCTCCCTGCGGGAAATTAATCTATAAATCCCACCCCATTTATATTCGGGCTAAACACCAGAGACACATTGGGTGTCTTCATATGTATATTTGGTCTTTGTGACGACCTCTATATCTGGTTGTTCTTCGACCATAGGGGCCTTCTTCTTCTGCCTTTTGGACATTGTAAGTTTCTCCTGCCATGTATAACATTGTGACATTAAGCAATTCGAATTGCAGACATTATGTAGCAAGTGTATCATGATAGTAATCGGTCAATGAAATTAAGACATAAGCCCTTTGGGCTGAATAATCAAACTAGTATGCATCACTGTACAATGTGCTGTTATCCTATGTCTAGTATGATAATGATCCGTGCCACAAATGCATCCATGGTACAACCCTATAATGCCCTCAAACTAGGATGCAGTATTCTATGACCTAATCTATATGAAGCATACACAGTTCTGGGCAATAAAATGAACAATCTACTGCTGTTGCATAACACTAAACTTATCAACTATGCTTGAGCCAGCACTAAATCTACGCTATTATGTGACATGCCATTTTCCCAAGATAGCAATACATTGAAGCAAAACATGTAAATCATATGCATGGTGAAACATTCAGTTATTATTCTATTGCATAGTGAACATAGCGAAGGCTCGTGCCAGTCAACATTTTAACCATAAAACCCAGCAGACCCAAGCAAGACTAATGAAAACTCATGTGGCTTACGGCGGAATAGTTGTATTAACTTGACTATACATTTTTCAAGAATTATTGTTACTTTCTGCACAGGATACTTCCATAAAACACTAGCTGCATTGCTTTCAATCAACACACTGTACCGGCGATACCTCCCCTTCAAATAGCTAGGGATTTAGGCGACGGGGCACGAAAGGGCTGCGAGGGGTGGCGCAATCAACACAGGATGTGGCTTGAATTGTGAAGGGACAACACTGGCGACCGTAACATCCTCTCAAAAACCTAGCCCCCCCGGCAAACTACGGGTTCAACATCAAGCTTCGGCGAGGCCGTGCAGAGACGCGTAGGTGAAACAGCTAAGGCTCAAAGGCCGGGTAACACACCACGGAAACACAGTCAAACAAAACCCCCAAAGCAATCCTCAACTGTCCATCTTCTGCCTAACATGACTGTGCAGGAAGTTTTGGCACAGACGGCGTAACGACCGTCTGCACCGAAACCCCCCAACTTCTACGCGCGCGAGGCGGTAAGCTAAAAAGGGCGACACGACAGAACCACTCAGAGGTTTAAACTACCCCCCCACAAGGTCAAAAGATAAAAAGAATCCAATCATACAAGCTTATAACCTAGCTGAATGAGGAAAACTGCTGGGAACATCTAAACCATGGGAGAAAACCATGACAACTTAAGTGTAACGGGAAAAGACAAAAAGGCCTACCTGGTAAACCGGCGAGTCGACGACGGTAGGGCTTCTATCCCTGCCACCTAGAAGCTAGTACAGCGACAGTGGGAAACTTCACTCCTGACAGCTCAATGCGACAATGCTTGGCGGTGACAAAAATAACAATAAAAAAACCAAACCGTCGTCCCCGTATATATATAAACTCTCACACGTGCGAGGAGACAAGAAATCGGGCATCGGAGGGTTCTCACATCGGCAGCCAAGAGTGGTCTTCCCGCTGCAACGTCGGATGGGCACAATGTCTACCAAGCCGGGTATACACGTATGGCGGGCAATGATCGGACGATTGGCCACCAGACAGATCTCCAATCGGGAGGTGAAAGCCCAGGATTAGCCGCAACCGCAGAAGGAAAAACCCTGAAAGCTTTCGATTTTGTCACACGCGTCGGACGTTGGGAGGATCTTAAGTTGGACGGCGAAAGCTCAAAAGCGTCCGCAACGGCGGGATGAAAGATCGAAATATTGTCCGATTCCTAATCAGAAAAGCGCCCACCGTAAATAAAAAGATCGGCAGTCGAAAGGTTCTTCAATCGGGGGTTGAAAACTTGAAAACAGCCGCAACGGCGGAAAACAAAAACAAAACAACTTCCGACTCCGAAAAGCTTCAAGTACGTTCAACAGTCACAATATGGCTAGTTTCCAAAGTCTCTCCAAAGCAGCAAGTAGAGGAACCCAAACATTAAAACATTCTGAGAAATCATTTCATCAAAGGAGGGAAGAAAAACAAGCTAATTCATCAAAGGAGGGTCCCAAAATTTTTCAGAATTTTGGGAATTTGTTGCAGGTGCAACAATTGGCGACTACCTGGTGAACTCCAGATCTCTGAATTAACCTTTCCCCGGCTAAATACTGTCTGACTAAAATCAAAATCTTCTAGATGTCTGCATTCCTAAGCCAGCCCAAATTATGCATTAAGTTACTCAAAAGAAGCCCATTCTTTCAGGAAAAGGTAACATCAGCAGTGTTTTAGGTCTGAATAACTCTTCCAAGGCCAAGTATGTGAGGTTTATTTTGCCTGTCCTTAGGTAGTTTCCAACTTGGACACCACAGGATTGTAACAGATAGTAAGTAGTATAACCCTTTTGTTCCTCATTCCCATGCCACTTTGCACTTTGGTGCTATTTGAATTTTCATTCCTTTGATATGAGTCCTCCTGCAAGGCCTTTTTATACTGAATTTTAATTTAGGATCCTCTATCCCATAGTGTCCTTTTGTGTGAACAAGATACTTCATTCTTAAATTCACGGACAGAGAGAATCTTGTGTCCATTTAGTATTTCATGCTTGTCAAGCTTTGTTTTGATATGTCTTATTCCTTTCAGGAGTTTTTACTCTTGATAGCTTTTAGCTTTTCTGACACTATGGCATGGGATCATTTATATGTGATATACTGTCTTACTCTGCTTCCTTTCCGTGGATCTTATGCTGTCACCCCCTTGGATATTAAAATGTGAGGTGGACGGAGCCTCGAAATAGTATTCCAGACCTCTTTTACTTCTGAGTTATTTACAGGGGTTAAGTGAGACTTCAATGAATGCATGCCAGTTAGGAAAATAGTTACTAGAAGACATTCTATACTTTAAAGCACAGTCTTTCCCTCAAGATTTTAGTTAATAAAGAACCCTGATGTTTCCATTGCAACCAAAGTTTGCCTCTTTATTCAAAATCAAAAGAAAAGATAGCAAAGTACTAAAGGAGAACATCAGCAAAGCAAACAACCAAAAGAAAGAAAAAATCAAAGCATTAAAGTGAGAAAAAAACACCTAGTATTAGGAAAACAAAAACAATTTATTTATGTACAACAAGAAAAGCAAAAAAATTTGCCCATTCCTGAAATTTTAAAAACTAGAAGACTAAGGAATGAGCTGGATTTTAGACATGAGTTATCTAGCCATGGTATAACTGTGCTGTTATTGAAATGGAACCCATATCTAATATCCTGTAGTCATCACTTTAAGCCTGAGGGAGTTGAAGGAGCTCAGGCTGAGTGTCCATCATAGGACTGGCCCTTTTTGAAAAATGATGTCTTAGCTTAAGCTCAGTCAGGTAGTTTCCCAGGGTAGAATCAGCAGACTCATTGCCTTCTCCTAACTTAGTGATATTATACTTCATGTATGGTTCTCTCAGAATTTTTTCAGGATTTGGGGTACCCTTGAGAGGCAACAACAAGTGAGACCAATCTGAAGAAAAATAACCTTTCAACCTGGAAGCCCAATCTCGGTTGAGAATGAGCCCATATCCCCTTGGTATGTCAGCTACCATAATATCAATAAATTGACATATTTTGTTGTTTGCAGCCAAACGAATGAGGACATTCTTCATTTCTCCCACCACCTTGACACCTGTGCGATCTAATTGCGTTACTTCACGAGGTGTGGACTCTAGTTGTCCGTTAATCCTTTTACAAATCTCAAGGGGCATCACATTCACTACTGCTCCAGAGTCCATCAAGCAGTTATGCACATTATAATTCAATATTTCTAGAGTCAAAAGGAAAGGCGGGGTGTCAAGGTTTTCCTTCCAGCCTGGTTCTTGGTCGTCTTCTCCTAGTTGGTTATGAGTAGGTATATCCTTTGTTAGATCTTGAGTTTCATCAAAATTTTCCCCAATAACACTTATCTGTTCTTCTACTAGTTTGACATTCTCAATGATTGGCTCGGTCCTCTGGTTGAGGGTATTGTTCTTATGCGTTTTGCCTTCATCCAATTTCTTAACATTCTCCTGCCCATTGTCAATTTTAGACATCATTTCATTGTCTTGGCCTATGACACCCATGTCCTTTGTATCCATAGATATGCTTTTAGATTTAGGAGTGTCATCTTCAATGTCAAACAATGAAATACCATTCCATGAGAACATAGTATCATCCTCTGGTTTTCTTATGATCTGTTTCTCCTTTTCTTCCTCACCACTGTCCTTAATCCATTTAGGGTCCAACAACTTATTCATCACCAATGTCATTGAATGTAACCATTGAGGACACTTCTTCTCAGAATGAGGTTGTTGGTGAAAGGTACATAAATTATCCCCTCCTACTTCTGTTATGTTTATTGATGCCAAATTTGGGAGAGGAACCTACCATTGGTCATTGTTCTCTCTTTTCGAATAGCGAGGCTTATAGGATTTCTGAATGTCTCTTTCCCTTTCCATATCTATTATTCGGTTGGATAATTTTTGGAGCATTTTCATCATTCCCTCGTAATCATGTGATTGATCTTCTCTAGGTTTAGACAGCAGTGAGATTCTTCTAGCAGTAATCTTGTCTTCAAGTGGATCAGGGTAATCTTCTACACTCTCACTATCAGCCTCTACCCTTTCAGCCTCTTCATAAGTCTCTACCAGGGTAGGCTTGAGTTTCATCTTGGCAAACATGGCCAGCTCAGGCCCTAGGGCTGAGGTGTAATACTCAATTAAAACCTTGTCTGAGGGCCTGTCAACTGCAGAATTTTTTTTTAGGTACAGTGAAAATCTTTGAGTGAAACTATGTACCTTTTCATTCTTCTCTTTTCTTAACCGACCAAGACCATTCATCAATGAGGCATGTGTCTTCTGAGACGTATATTTACTTCTGAAAATTCTTTCAAATGTGTCTCAGTTAGGAAGGGAGTTTGCGGGTAGACCAAAATAGCAAGAAGTTGCTGCTCCTTTCAGAGTATGTGGGAACAATCTACAGACTACATCTTCATACTCCCCAGCCCTTAGACCTTCTAATGCTAGGTAAAAGCTTTGGAGGTGATCATCTACAGCAATCCCTTCCTCAAGGTCAAACTTAGGCAAAAGCTTGTCAAAGGCTTGAGGTAGATCATGCAAAGGAGGTGTTAAGTTCAAAGGAGACCTAGCTCTCCATGCCGACAGAGGGTTGAGTTGATTACCAGCCATGCTCAAATGGTCAACGAAACAGACACTGGGAAAATCCGTCCCTCAAGGATAGTACTGAAATCTGCAAACACTTGGGTTAGGTTGAAAGATTCAAAACATCTGCTGGTAGGGTAGTCTCAGGAAATTAAGTTCCACGGCCAGCCATTTACTGGAGGCCCTCCTTCTAGCGCCAGAACTGTTGAGGCCTGGAACTTCGCAGGTGGTAACAGTAAGGGATTCTCCCCAATCAACATTCCCAACTAGCCCATTGATTGTTTGGTGTAGGGAATCCGTTCGGTTTGCGGTCCGGCTACTGTAGGTCAAGGTAAAAAAAACAAAGGGTTTTACCGGTTGCGGCCCGGTCCACCGAGTTTTTGTAATTTTTTTTTTGACTTAATGTATGTAATGCACATGCCTAACTTAACCATGCAGGGTGATAAAGATGCAAGGAACTACACAATGTGCTGCGCAGGTTCTTACCTCTCGTCTTAGGCTCACAAACATCTCAACCACATATGCAGCCATGAAGTAAATCAACTAATTATCTAATTACCTATCTATCTATCCCCGGGGAGCCAAAAGAATAAGTATTTGTGAGTAATGTGCTGTTTTCATGTATGATAAACAGAAATTACAAATAGCTGATATTCTTATTTATAACACATGAATGAGAAAATATTCTAACAATCAGATAGCTAATTGTTATATAAGCAACAAACATTACTCCTGGTGAAATTTCCACAAAATAAATCAGAAATCATTCAACAAGACATAGGTCATAAAGTTAGAACGATCTCACGATTCATGAACACAAGCTGAAAAATAAAGTAGTTCATCTTTCTGCCATCCATTGCATAACATTAGGAAACTTCACATCTCTTTCTCCAACAGGCAAACTATAATCTTTTATTGCAAAAGGAAATAGTTCTTCTTACAATATGTCCTCCAGTCTTACTGGGGAAAAAGCCCTTTTTCTCTCTACGCTTCCTACTTTTATACAAAAAGGCAAAAATGGTTGGGTTTCCCAAAGTGACCTTTGGGCTTCCCAACCTTTAGTTTTCCCAATGCCTCATTTTCAAAAGCTTTTACAAAATGATTAAATTATTACAAAGTCGACCGGTCCTTTATGAGGAGGGTCCCGCTTTACCATCTAAGAACTTCTTCCATGCTGTTGCTTCAGCAGCAATGCCTTCAAATGCGCATGGCTCCAGGAACTAAATGTTGATTTCGAACTTTTCAACTTGGTTCTTGATGGCATCGATCCTTGCTGTGCTCAAACGAAGCTGATATTCTAGAAACTGCATGCTAACGGCTACGTGGCCTACCTCGTTCTTCAGTACTAGGTCATCAATGGCTCTAATCTACTGAGTTCTAGCCTCTGCATCTTGATATCTGTTCTGTAATATTTCCATAAAGGCCTCATGATCTGGGAACTCTTTAAGCCTATGCTCAGCCTCTGTTTGACATCGGTTGTACGTATTCAGGAGCCTTCTAAAATACTCTGAGCATGCTGCCTGCCTCTTTTTTACGGCCTTCTTGAAGTCTTCTGCAGTACTGATGGCGAACTCTACCAAGTTGTGATCTCTCTTGAGGGCTTGATGGTATTTTGCTGGTAGCCCTTCTGGAGTTTCGGCATCATCTCCCGGCCTTTCCATTCTGGCACTCAAGACCTCAAGAACCTCCTGAGATCGATCAACGAAGTATGAGGAAGTTTCCATGATCTCTTCTAGCCTGCTGTCAATCTGAAGGACTTTGCACCTCTCTTCTTCCAGAGCAGTCTGCAGTTGTAGCATTTGAGCCTTTTGAGCTAGGATATATTCTTTAAATGGCTGCAGATTTCCCTGTTGTTCCTTAGCCGCCTCCAGATCAGCAATCAGAGAAGCTAGCGGCTTTTTCAGTTCTTGGACCTATGAATCACTGGCCTCATAGATGACCTTCTGCTGCTCTTCCAGCTCTATCACCTTTGACGGTAACTGCTCCTTCTCCTTTTTTAGACTTTGGGCTTCCTGTTGTACGTTTTCTAGGGACTCCTGTGTTGTTCCCTTGGCTTGCATCTCCACTTGAAGGGTATGGACTTCACCTTTTGAGGATTCCAGTTCCCTTTACATGTGTTCATAATTCCTCTTGAGTCTATTACCCTCATCTCTTTCTTTTCTCAATGTGTCTTTTAGCTGAGCAGAGGTCTTCTTAACTATCTCTAGTTCAATCATTACCTGGTTTATGTTATCTGCGAAGGCATCGATTAGTGCAGCCCCGGCTCTTATCGTGAGCCTAGGATCCTTGTCTGTCCCTAGCATGACAGTTGTATTTGTTACCATCCTTCCTGATAGGTCTTTCGCTTCAACTTTCTTTTCTGTCCTCCTCATTATGCTTTTGGTGGCCCTGTCATAATAGACAGTATTGAAGTTGGGGACTTCTTCACCATTTTTCTGGATGAAAGGCACTAGTTGGAGCATAGGAGTCACTAGGGTGCTAGCAGTAGGTACTTGGAGGATTTGTACCTCGAGGTTTGCCTCCTCCTGGGCCTATCCTTTTGATGTTTTAGTGATTGATTGTTGTGGCAGCTCTGTTTTTTCAGCCTCCTGATTTTGGAGCTCTTCATCTAGCTTTCTCTTTGCTTCTTCAGCTGCCAGTCGAACTTCCTCTTGTGCTTTTCCAGCTGCTTCTTGGGCAGCTGTTCTTTTTTCTTCTTCTCCTTTCTGCAGCCATTCTGCAGCTTCCTGTTCTAGCTTCTAGGCCTCTTCCTGTCTCCTCTTGGCCTCTTCTTTAGCTATGGCCTGCTCAGCTCTGGCTTGTTCGGCCCCCTTTACACCCTTGGTGGGGTTCTTAGGCTTAAACCTTTTTCTCAGAGCTGTCAAGTTAGGGGCACTTCGGAAGATAGATTCTTCCTTGTCAAAGTGGTGAGTGTACTCAAAATTTACTTTATGTTCTTTGCAGTGCTCTGCCATTTTACCATGAGTATCATTCCTTCGGAAAGGCATCTCACTAAAATGGAACTTCCCCAATTCTTCTATGAATTCAGCAGCTTGTTTTACCTTGGTAAATCTGTAGCTACCTAGTTTGAATGGCAGCGGAGGATATGTTTCCTTCTTTTGCTCAAAAAGGTAATTCCCTATTCCATCAATGAATACCTGCCTGACTACCTCTTTATGAATAACATAATCTGTTGTGTATTTGGGAAACAGTAAGGGGCATTTCGTGCCACCAAACATTCTGATGTACATGCCATTCTCAGTCAGGAAATAGTCTGCATGATCTTCTATTACCTGCATAGCCTCCTCTGACATTCAGTCACATTCCTTCCAGAAGATGAGTGTGTAGAGTGGCATGATGAACTGCTCGCAGACCTCCCTGTAGTGGCTATGGTACTGCTGAGCCCATAATGGTCTATAGGCGGCATATACAGGCATCCTTTCCCTCTCCCAGACACACTTGAGACCTGGGAAAGGCTGGTTGCATAGTATACAATCTACCAATATCGAACTCATGTAGAATTCAGAATTTTTCTTGGCTTCTCCTCCCTGTGCTGCGACCAAACAAGAAGAAAGACTGCTTGATACAAGGCTGGCCCAATTAAAGACTGTTCCTTGGGTTGCTACGTGGAACATAATGGGTATCCATTCAAATTTGAAGAGTCTTCCATGAGCTCTCCTGAATATCCTGTTAAGCATCAGGGCTATAAATATGTAAGGAGCCCTCAAGCTTTCTCTATCATACTCACTGCTTTGTCTATGTCTATACAGCTTTCCCGGCAAGAGCATTCTCTTAAGGATTTCTATTCGGTCCATTCTGATGTTATCCAGCCAAGCATCAGATAGAAAGATTTGAGGTTCTAGCAAGTGATAGGACAACGCCACATATCCTGGGCTAAATGTAGCATAGCCCTGGCCTTCCACATTTCCTATGAGCATGGTGGCTGTATTTGAATGGGGCATAATCCATCTAATCACCTCAGAGCAAGGGAACAGCTCTGGTCTGGTAGCCACCTTCATGATGGCGGATTTTTCTATGTTTGCATAGATGGGTTCTTCTTCGAGACCCATGTCAGGAACCTCCCTGCGGGAAATTAATCTATAAATCTCACCCCATTTATATTCGGGCTCAACACCAGAGACACATTGGGTGTCTTCATATGTATATTCGGTCTTTGTGATGACCTCTATATCTGGTTGTTCTTCGACCATAGGGGCCTTCTTCTTCTACCTTTTGGACATTGTAAGTTCCTTCTGCCATGTATAACATTGTGACATTAAGCAATTCTAATTGTAGACATTATGTAACAAGTGTATCATGATAGTAACCGGTCAATGAAATTAAGACATAAGCCCTTTGGGATGAATAATCAAACTAGTATGCAATACTGTACAATGTGCTGTTATCCTATGTCTAGTATGATAATGATCCGTGCCACAAATGCATCCATGGTACAACCCTATAATGCCCTAAAACTAGGATGTAGTATTCTATGACCTGATCTATATGAAGCATACACAGTTCTGGGCAATAAAATGAACAATCTACTGCTGCTGCATAACACTAAACTTATCAACTATGCTTGAGCCAGCACTAAATCTACGCTATTATGTGACATGCCATTTTCCCAAGATAGCAATACATTGAAGCAAAACATGTAAATCATATGCATGGTGAAACATTCAGTTATTATTCTATTGCATAGTAAACATAGTGAAGGCTCGTGCCAGTCAACATTTTAACCATAAAACCCAGCAGACCCAAGCAAGACTAATGAAAACTCATGCGGCTTACGGTGGAATAGTTGTATTAACTTGACTATACATTTTTCAGGAATTATTGTTACTTTCTGCACAGGATACTTCCATAAAACACTACCCGCACTGCTTTCAATCAATGCCCTATATCGGCGATACCTCCCCTTTAAACATCTAGGGCTTTAGGCGACGAGGCATGAAAGGGCTGCGAGGGGTGGCGCAATCGACACAGGGTGTGACTTGAATTGTGAAGGGACAACACTGGCGACCATAACATCCTCTCAAAAACCTAGCCCCCCCGGCAAACTACGGGTTCAACATCAAGCTTCGGCGAGGCCGCGCAGAGACGCGTAGGTGAAACGGCTAAGGCTCAAAGGCCGGGTAACGCACCATGGAAACACAGTAAAAAAAATCCCCCAAAGGAATCCTCAATTATCCATCTTCTGCCTAACATGACTGTGCAGGAAGGTTTGGCACAGACGGCGTAACGGCCATCTGCGCCGAAACCCCCCAACTTCTACGCGCGCGAGGTGGTAAGCTAAAAAGGGCGACACGACAGAACCGCTCAGAGGTTTAAACCGCCCCCCCCACAAGGTCAAAAGATAAAAAAAAATCCACTCATACAAGCTTATAACCTAGCTGAATGAGGAAAACCGCCGGGAACATCTAAACCACGGGAGAAAACCATGACAACTTAAGTGTAACGGTAGAAGACGAAAAGGCCTACTTGGTAAATCGGTGAGTCGATGACGGTAGGGCTTCTATCCCTGCCACCTGGAAGCTAGTACAACGACAGTGGGAACCTTCACTCCTGACATCTCAACGCGACAATGCTCGGCGGCGACAAAAATAACAATAAAAAAACCAAACTGTCGTCCCCGTATATATATAAACTCTCACACGTGCGAGGAGACAAGAAATCGTGTGTCGGAGGGTTCTCACATCGGTAGCCGAGAGTGGTCTTCCCGCCGCAATGTCGGACGGGCACAACGTCTACCAAGCCAGGTATACACATATGGCGGGCAATGATCGGATGATCGGCCATCAGACGGATCTCCAATCGGGAGGTGAAATCCCAGGATTAGGCGCAACGGCGGAAGGAAAAACCTTGAAAGCTTCTGATTTTGTCACACGCGTTGGACGTCGGGAGGATCTTAAGTCGGATGGCGAAAGATAAAAAGCGTCCGCAACGATGGGATGAAATATCGAAAGATCGTCCGATTCCTAATTAGAAAAGCACCCACCGTAAATAAAAATATCGGCAGTCGGAAGGTTCTTCAATCGAGGGTTGAAAACTTGAAAACAGCTGCAACGACGGAAAACAAAAACAAAAAAACTTCCGACTCCGAAAAGCTTCAAGTACGTTCAACAGCAGCAATCCAACTAGTTTCCAAAGGCTCTCCAAAGCAGCAAGTAGAGGAACCCAAGCATTAAAACATTCTGAGAAATCATTTCATCAAAGGAGGGAAGAAAAACAAGCTAATTCATCAAAGGAGGGTCCCAAAAATTTTCAGAATTTTGGGAATTTGTTGCAGGTACAACAGGTAGTAAGATGAGGAATGTTCTTGTTTGTACCCTAACTTTGATGCCAACGCTTCCATCATACGATTCTAAAAGTGCGATCCATGGTCAGTGACAAGCTCTTTCGAAATCCCGAATCGAGTAATAATTTGGTTGAATACGAAGTGCATGGCTATCTCACCATCGGATTTAACTTTAGGCATAGACTCAACCCATTTCATGAAGTAATCAATAGCCACTATGATATGATGATGCCCCCCAGATGAAGCTGGGTTGCAATCCATAAAATCAATCCCCCACTGAGTGAAGGGACTGGCAATGATGATGGGATGTAATAGGCACTAGTACAAGTGATCGATTTTGCCACGGTAAAACGTGGAAATATCCACGGAAAAGCGTGGATATTTCCATGTCTAAGTGTTTTTTTTCCATGGAAACAATTCCGCCACAATAGAGACGACTCCTAATTTGCGTTGAAAGAGCGACAATGTTCTATATTTCATTGGATGTCTAAGCCGTTGCTATATCCACGCCTGGCCGTCTCTGTATCCACACCTGGTCGTCGCTGTATCCACGCTCTGTATAAGGTTTTTTTTTTAAATGCAAACCCAGGAATAAGACGTCACTGTATCCACGCCTTGCCGTCTCTGTATCCATGCCTGGTCGTCGCTGTATCCACGTTTGGCTGTCGCTGTATCCACGCTTTGTATAAGTTTTTTTTTTTTAAATGCAAACCCCAGGAGAGATTGCAACTCATTAAATATGCCCACACCTCCAAAGTTGTAGGGAATTTTAGTGTTGGGAAGATATTTTTGAACTTACAAAGGAATTTTTACCGACCTAGAATGCAAGAAAACATAGCTTCATTTATTATAGCATGCATACTTTGTTGTAGAAGAAATATCAGTAATATGAAGCAAGGTATACCCCCCTCACATGCACATTACTTAGTATTGAATGTGGAAAATATTAAACTCTTTGAATGTTCCATGCCAAAATATGTTATGGAGAATTCTCCCTTGTGGAAAGGTGATACCTCCATTGGATCCTTTCCTTGATCCAAGATAGATAGAGGTGTAGACAACTATGATTTCACCCACTAGATCAAATAATTCATTCACTATATCTAACAATTAACTCACACACAAGATATGAAGTGATACAGAAGATATATTTACACACCTTAAATCAGTTTTGCTTATTTTGCTTGGGAGCAAGTCAAACATGTAAGTCTAGTATGCCAACTTCAACCCTTAACCCAAGCAAATTAGGTATCATATATTGTATAGTTAGGTTACATCATATATGACCAGATATTTTATTTTATACCATTAAGGAGCATCTTGAAAAGCCTTTCTAGAAAGCAAGGCAGTTAAAAAGTTCTCAGCATATTAAAGGAAGTATGGGACCTCATTGTACTAGTCACCTTTGTGACTAAGTCTTAAGCAAATAAACATAATATTTATAAAATACTAGATACGGATATCTAGTTTGCCTTGAATAAGAATTCACATGAAAATATGAAAAGAGTCAAATTATTTTTAAAGACGCAATGGATGGCCACCAAACTCTACCTCAACAATGATCTAAGGAACTAATCACCAACAATGGATCATCAGGCACCACATAATAGCAGTGTGTGAGATTTGACAATGACTTCCAACTCTTCAATAGTCTTGTCAAGTCCCTTTTGAAACAAGTCATCAGGGCTAACCTAGCCAAAGCTTGCAATGACTCATTGAACCTCAACAAAAACCAAAATATAAAAGCCACAAGGGTTAGCTCAATCAAGCAATGCATCCCCCTCATTTTGAAGACAGAGTTATACTAAACATCATGTTTCTACATACTTTTTGGAATGAAGTAATCAAACTTTTTTCCATTAAACACAATGTACCAATTGTTAGCCTCATGTTCTTGAATAATTCCATCAGACACTGTGCAGAACATCAGGGTGTACTCTACACATTCAGAGAAATGTTTTGTGGTACAGTGCTAAGTAAGCAAACTAACAATCAAGTTTGTTGTCAATCCATTGATTCATCATTAATAAAAAAGGTTCTCAACCAAGTTTGCTGCTTACAAACTCCATTGCCTTTTTCTTCACATATTCAATCTGTGATTCCTCACCTTGAGATTTTTCATAATCAAGGTACTTCTTGAAGAGGAACTGCAAAAAACATCAAAGTGTCATACATAGATTTGAGCTCTCTTTTATGGGAAATGCAAACCGAAAAAAAAATATAATACACAAGCAACTTCTGCACAGAAATGACCCACCATACTGGTTCCAGTACCATAAATATGCTAACTTCATTACCTTCATCTTCTTAGGGAGAAAATCCAGACAAGTGACTCTTTCAAAAAGAGATCGAATGACAGATGCATCTCCTCGGCATATTTCCTACATTGCATAAGAAAAAGTACAGTAATATACTGAATAATGACAACTTGCAACAAAGAAGAATTTGAGTAAAGAACTAAACAGCCTGTCCAACAATAAATTCACATTGGGTAACCCACTATGAGTATGCATCTCAAATTGAATTTCTGAAAGATATCCTCAAGAAAATAATTTTTCTCATAAAATAATACATGGTGCACCTTGCACTCTACCTGGTCAAGATACACACTCCATAGATCTGTTCTCTTAGGGTAATTCCTTAACACTCCTTCAAACAGCAATTGCACCCTTTCAGCTGACCCAATTTTATATTCAAGAACTGCAGCTCGTGAAATGAACTTAATGTGCTTATGACATGGAAGACTAACTAGTGCATGATTCAAAACCATTTCAGCTCCATCACTTCCTTGCTTCAAAAGGTTTTTCATATTCCTCAACCACACCTAGGATCTCATCAAGGTTCAGTACCATACACAGAATCCAAACTAGAATAAATAGCCCACCACTCAACACACCATCCAAAACATTTGAGGAAAAATACAAAATCACAGTACTCAGAAATAAAGAAATGGAAGTACACAACGTAACGGTTCCAAAATACCATTGCAAACGCTTTGAACTTTTTGGTCATGGATTTAAGTAGCTGATCAGCCATTTCTTGCTGTCCAGCCCATTCATACATTCCTAGTAAAGCAAGGTGAACTTTTTTGGGGTCACAATACTGCAATGATCTCTGAAAGACTTTTAAAACGGCCTCCTATAATGAATTACCAAATCGTTAAATCCAATGGAAGATTACTTTTACAATGATAAAAGAATGCATGCTTCCTAGTTTAAAAAACAAGAGTTGAGTTGAAAATCAGAGCACACATTTGGTGGAATGCCATAAACATTTTCCATATTAAAAAAAGCCACCCAAACATTTAGCTTTTCTTCTTCCTCCCTGAAATTTATTGTTTGCAAAGACCTGCAATGCAAACATCATTGCCAATCATTAAAAGTTGTTTCTAGTGTGGTTATATTCTTAAAGTGGGTAAATTGTTTCCAATGGTGATATTCTTAAATTGTTTCCAAATTTACCTTTCAGCAATGGCACGTGCCTTCTCAACATCTGCAATGGATAACAGGAAAGCCATGTACTTGATCCAAACAAAGATACTATTTGGAGATGCCCGCACCAACTGCTCGTATTGATCCACGCTATCTGGTGCTTGGCCACCTTCCAAACATTTCTGTTAAGAAGCTCTGATCTCTAGCTCCCTGCACACAGGCACATTTGAGAAAATGTCATGGATATGAAGTTTCATATCAAATTCAAATACCATTTTCATATGAAAATGGCTTTGCATAAACTATCCCACCTCTTTTCTTTAAGCTGCTTCTTTGCTCGCTTGGTCAACTTTTCGTCATCCTTGCTTCCCATTTCAGAAGGCTCCTTATCAAGATGTTTTCTCTTGTCAACAATTGCACTCCCACACACATTCGCCTCTGTATCAAAATTAACTTCCAGGGGAGGTATAGACGCCATTGATTCAACTTCTCTTGCTAGTTCCAGAGAATTAAAAATGTCAACTGCCAGATCCTTAGTTTCAACCTTGTCATTTTCTTTAGATAAAACCTGCATTTTGTATGCCCTGTCATCTTCAGAACTCGGATCAGATTTCTCCCTTACAGCCTCCTCACTACCTTCCTCCTCTATAGACTCTTTATATCCAACTACACTAGTGACTGATTTATTTACAAAATAAGATTCTTTCATGCCCAATGATATACACTTATTTTCCTCATCCACCTGTTACCAAAGAACGCATTCCAGTCATTAGTCAAACCAAACTTAAAAATAGTACCCCTCAGTATTATAACACATATAAAATATGAACTCAGGGATACTAGCCTGGAGTATCTTGACTTGCACTCTGTCCCCGATGTCGTACTCTGTTTGTATGTTCTAAGGTTGAACATAATTATCTGACATCTCTGATATATGGCATAAGCCAACCTGAGGGCAGGAGTTTCACATAAAAATAAGAGGAAATGAAACAAAATCTAATTGTAAAAGAATGGTAGTGATTGGACCTTGGAACCTTACCACATTACTATGCTCAAGAGTTACAAATACACCAAAGTTATCAATGCATTTAATAATGCCTGAAACAGTATCCCCTGAATGAAAGTCCTGCAATTGCAATGCTCCCATCTTCGATTTAAGAGTCATAGCATCTTGACCAGACACAGGTTCCACACTCAAAACCCTGCTAACACATCAGATGCATTGCATTTCAGATACATATTGTGGTATACCTGCTGGAATCATTAATATTTTATTTTTTTCTTTACCAGAAAGCATAACCCTACTATCATTACGACCAACTACTAAAATTAATGTCAGTATATTAGGTACATTAATAATATTAATTTAAGTTATCAGAAATGTCTTCCAGAGAAATGAGGAAAAGGAAGAAGTAAATAATTAATCAAAACATTTAAGTTACATAAGGCTAATGTGCACAAACTCCTTTAACAACAAAATCGTTTACTCAACGTCAAGCTAACACATTTTTGGCTTGCATTGGGGGAACATTTAAAATCATAAAAGAAAAACAGCCTTAACAACATAAACAGGCTCAATCTAAAAGATGAGCTAAGAAAATGAAATACAGCCAAAAGTTCTAGAAGGCATGTGTTTCCTTGATGTGTTTATAATCAAGGAGAAAGATTAACCCATAACCTATTCACTGTGACTATTGACTCTTGACAGTACTTCAAAGTCCTTGATAGGAGTAAAATATAAGCATCTAGTTTGTACAGCAAAGCAACGCAGAGGATAAACATCAGTACCTCCTTTGCAGGACATCCTTTAGAAATCCTGGGTGAGCTTGAACATGAAGAATAGCTACGACTACCAATTTCAGTACCATCTACCCTTGAACCATCAATGCTACTAGCATGGCTAGTACCTCCAGTGTCACTAGGCCAAGCACTAATACCAAAATTTCCAAATTGAAGATTTACAGGATCTGCCTTCCCAATTTGAAGAGGTCCATATATAGGATTTCCTACGCCACTTTCAGTTCCATTGTGGTCATTATTATCAATTGACTCAAATGGCCAAGCCTTTGCAACAGATCCATCCGTATTAACAAGTGCCATGAGGTGGCGCTAAGACCCTTGCCTCTAAATAAGTTGAAACATCCCCTTTGAGCTAACTAAATTGGCAACACACTGATTTCTATATTCTTCTTCTACTACACTAACTGTATTTGTAGTCTGGTCATAGAGTTGTTCACCTGTACTATGCCTGCGTAAACAGCTAAAAACTGTCGCATGTATAGCAGCCACACTTCTATCCACATTAGTATTGTTTACCTTTGGAACTAAATGTTTATCAGCTCGTTTACACAAGTAATCTTGGATTGTCCGTATATTGCAAATATATTTTACATATTTGTTCTTTGCAGGATCTAGGGTCATATATTTTGCACGTACTGCAAAACGTTCCAAGTGTTTACCTTCACTTGCAATCTAAATCACAAATGGTATTATTGAAGGATGTCTTTTCATAAGCCCCATTTGTTAGAAAGGAACTCGGTTCAGATAGTATCTTAAAAAAACACATATGACAACTTTATGTGCACAGTGCCCAGCAATAAAATAGTACTTAGAAATGTCTATAGGATAGACATAAGCTTACCATAAAATTAAGGCTCAAATGCATACCTTCAACCACCACAGATTCCTTCCTCTCTTCCCATGTAGTAATTAATCTATCCAGGCTGTCCATTACCATCTCACTTTGTGCTTTGTACCCTTCAAGTGCCATAAATCTAGGGACTATTGCTTCAATCCCAATCGTAGCTTCAGATCCCTTTGCATAGTCAAAAGGTTCGAATCTGCTTTGCTGTTTGGTCAAGGTTAAATCTTGCATGCCCGGTTCATCTTTATTGGGTAATAAACTAGATCCCTGAGAAACAGATTGCCCATTTACAGACATGCCTGCAAGCTTCTTTGCTTTCTTTTTTTCCTTAGCTTCTGCGACAGCAACTGGATCTCGAAACTCCCCCGCATGGTATGTTGAATCCCACAGCAAAGGATTTTCCTTCTCATCTGCAAAACTCCTCATCATGTGCCGTATTGAATCAGTAGATACAACAGTTGTAATCCCCAGTGTACTAGCCTATAGAAATGGTGTCACTTTTCAAAGCAGTTAGCAATAAGGATCATATGCAGCCTTGCACCAGTACTGAAACTAGGAAGTAGGGCTAAGGTGCTACACCACAAACTACAAATATGTACAAGGAGAAAGAAAATTCAAATTGAAATATTGGAAGTGAACTAGCTCTACAAAGTGTTGATTCATGTATTGGTTCTTGTAAAAGGAAACAAATGAGAGTTATGTTGTGTGACTTGATGAAGCTATCCCACAACTTATAGCAATAACTTCTCTTCCTTACCTTTTTAATCCATGCATTCAGAGGTTGCTACATTAGTTGGACCCGTAATTCCTTCTTGTGATAAAATGTAAAAATGATTTCTCGCTCAATTACTAATTTTGACATGTAGGTATACACACCTATGTTAGAGTCCTCTTTTACTGAAAATAGTTATACAACCTCTGTACACTCTACTAATAGCTCAAGAGAGATTCTTTCTTCTAATCAATAGACCTACACTAAATGATTCAATATGCAGATCACAACATAAGATCCATCATCTATTACCTGTGAATTTATGCATTACTAAACTATCACTTTCTTAAATGCAGCCCCTACCCAAAGGGACCAACTTACCAAACATGTAACAGAGCTTTCTATTTTCCATAAAATAAGGAAAGAAGGTTGTCAAAAGGCAATGACATATGTACTAGTGTATCAAAGCATTAGCTTTAACATGTCAGGTGGCTGCATTCAAGGAAACATAATTTACGCTGAAGCAAAAATCTCCAACATGCCAGAGATTGAAGCTTCACTCATATAGAAAGTAGTGACAATTGAAGAGAGGAATATGACTCAAAAAAAAAATTAAAAACCAACAAAAGTAATTGTAACGCACCACTTTCTTAGTTGCCAAGACAAATTGGAAAACATTAGCCCAGACTCAATGTTGCATATAGCAGGAGACACATACAATAATATATTGAAAATGTATGTTGCAAGCTAGAACTACCGCACTAAAATTACAGACGAATAGTTAATGATCAAAGTACTGAATGTACTGTTAAATGAAGTGTTTTCACATCCATAGGTTGTTCACTCACCTCGCTTCATGGAATTAAACTGAATGCAACTTCTTTTTCCCTAGGGCAACATTTCAGTACCTAAAGGCAAAAATGCAGAAACTTTAAGACAGGAAACTTATATAATTTGGGTTGCTATAAGAAGTAAAGAATATAACCTTCAGTGAATCAGTGGGTGTTCCCAACCTTTCGTCCTCTAATGCATACCATCAGAATCATGCTAGCATTCATACTCAAAGTAAGGGCCACAACAACTTGCTGACATGTAATGGAGAATTCATGATTCACTTATATGACCTATGGCCTCGTTTTAGATGAACTTCAGGTTTTGCACACATTTACATCACAACGCAAATGTGTAAAGTCACTCACCATCCACGTGTATTTGAAATTTTATAGATCATGCAATGTAATCTTAGATGGCATGAATGTTAAAGAATACCTGTCTTAAACTGCAAAGGCTGTGTCTAGGTATAGTTTCACATGCCATGGAGGTCAATGACATTTTAATAGAAATCTACAAATGTACCCTCAAACTTTCTATGTAACATTTTCTAGTTTTAACTTTTACCTATGGCTAAAACAACATCCACACATGCCACTTCTCAACAACCATACCTCTAATAGATTAAGTTCCAAGTTTTTCTTCAATCTAAAAAGCAAGATCAGTTACTGTTCTAGGAAAATACCAGTAAATCAGACAAAGTTGACTTGCCACAACCACTTGTACCGCAAAGTAAAATCGTCATCGATTCCTTCCGTTCACGTATCCTGGAGTGGGATAAAAGAAAATTTAAAATAAGAATAAAACTTTTTGAACTTCATATCGTTCAAAACTTATTTCAGAAGTGATACAAATAGAATAACCCAGAATGTCACAAATACAATGTAGGTTAATATTTATAATCTAGAGATATTCCATTGGATAATCAGGAATGACAATTATATGGTGGACTAATGGTCAAACATATTTTCTCATTGAGTTCAAATCATTTTTAATCTACAATGTAAAGAATATATTCTTCCAAATCCCACTTCATTGTTGCTTCTCCACTCCATAAACCTTCATTGCAACCTCCCTTGATAGAACCTTCCTATTACCCTACATGCCTCATAAAACTCGATATATACTGTAGAATCAATTTAACCAAGGCTAAGCAGCCTTGTTCCAAGCATCAGAATCCATATAGTACCTTATGTAGCAAATTACCAATAGACATGGTAGGTTAGATAATCTACAATATCTAATGTCATGGATGAACAACTTATAAAGCCTTAGGACTCTTAGTGCATAAGTATCAGAAAAAACACTTCTGGAAAAATGATAGTAAGAAAAGAATGTGGGGAAAGAGAAAATGTTCCTCATACTAATGGTTAGAGACATGAATCTAGGTGATCAATTGTCATACATGAATCCAGGTGAATAAGAACCAACCTTGCAGACAGACACCCTCGGTGAAAATGTTGGAAATTGCGAAGCACGGGCTAAGGCAGGTTTCCCTTCCCAAGAAAATTGAACAATAGACCAAATTGTGCATAATCTTTCCAGCACTTCTTCGACAGACAGCTAAAGATATGAACAATCAA
>LPNX010264016.1:191884-297746 GCA_001517045.1 Pseudotsuga menziesii
TTTCGAAAAAACATGAACAATAAAAAATGTTTTGTGGGGGCTTCTCAAGTTGGTGAATGTGGGGTGCTACTAATGCTCCCACCAAGGTTCAAAACTTCAAGGCTCCCCAGTGACATGTTTTCCCCCTATGGACCACATGGACCACTTGTGCTTCTGCTTGCGTTTATGGATGGAGCCAGGTGCAAGTCCTAGGTAACTTTGGCATAATAGATACCCCCTAGTCACAGCTGCTTAACCAAAGAGATACTCTCACAGCTTGTACAAAAAGTTTTTTTCATGTATGTAAACATCCAGGATGCACTCCTAAGGCGTTTCTCATGAAAAGGCCAGAAAACATTTCCGGGGCATCTCTAGCCATCCCATACAAATTCCCCTACAAGATGGGTTCCTAGGGATGGAAACAATGGAGCACACGTTTCAGTGACTTTGACTCGGAATATAAAATGTTTAGCACTCTTCGGATTATAACCACATCAGGGATGTAAAAATACTGAGAGATTCTGCAAATACCATTTTCAAGTGATTCGATTCCTGTACAACTTTCAGACAACAGATAAATTCAAGTGCTCCTGAGAGGAAAAGGTAATATTATCGTAGTGAAATATTTCCGAAACTAAGTAGAAAAACAAACAAACTGATAGAATAACAAAAGTAAAGAATAACAGCAATCTTAACCATGGGTATTAAGAGCCTCCCACAATAAATTCTTCGGCATAGGCTTGGACATGTCTTGAGCTTGCAGAGCTGCGGTATGAAGAATCCCAATGGTCAATATATTAGCTTCCCAGAATGGCACATTGTTATAGGGCAAGCAGTGTTTGTCACACAGGGATTGCACGAATGGAGCAATTTTCCTCAGATTGTGCTTGGGCAACCTTGGGAATAGATGGTGTTCAATCTGATGCTACAAACCTCCATGAAACCAATCCATCCATGGAGAACATGAGATGTCAACAGTCCCACTTTCCTAAAAATGGAACCATGTATTACTACAAGGTTTGCCGATGTAGACATGACCAGAGAAATGATTCAAGCACAACTGAACATGCTGGATCCCAGTCACAGCAAAGCTGGACAAAACAAACCCTGTCCTCTCATCCCAAGTGGGCAAGCAGGAAACCAAAAATAGAAACCAAATCTAGAACACGACAATGCATGCAATCTCCATACCCTTGCTTGGAACTCTTTTCTTAAACAAAAGCAGAGCAATCGACTGCCCAAACA
Source organism: Pseudotsuga menziesii (assembly GCA_001517045.1). NCBI lineage: Eukaryota > Viridiplantae > Streptophyta > Pinopsida > Pinales > Pinaceae > Pseudotsuga > Pseudotsuga menziesii. Next base: position 193,109 of record LPNX010264016.1, read on the forward strand.
AGTTAACCCTCGCAACGGCCATGACAGGATAAAAGCTCCAATGCTGGTAACTCACAAAAAATCTAGCAAGACCACCAAAATTCATTTTCCTCTCGTAAAACTTAGAATAAAAAGAAGCAAAATACCCGGAAGATACCGCAAACAAGGGCACATACTGAAGATCCGGATCAAAGTCCAGACTATTGCATGAAATATGATGGGAATTATGATTTCTCTTCCACCATCCAATAATAATCCTAGACATGCAATTTCTAGCCACCGACTGAATAATCCTATCGATTTTCTTATGACCCACAAGCCCACGGTGAGCCAAATCGTGCCCAATCCATCCACTCTGAATCCACACCACCCCCAAAAAAACCCCACATCCAGCATGAAGCCAAAACCCTTCATAAAACAACACACCCACTACACACAAAGCCAGCATTGCCATCATCCATAAACCTATCAAAAATAAACTAACAGAGGCCCCTTGAAGAGCCCATCCTTCTTCAACTCCCCCAGAAGCTTACGATAATCCTTAGAAACCTCAGAAACCTCGTAATCTTCATGAATGCCAATCATAGACTGATCTAAATACTTCCACGTGGAGCCCGGATGATAGGCAATGAATGCATCCGTCACATCCTGGCCTGCCAGATTCAAAAGAGGCAGATCCCCTCCAGGATGCTTGTATAACCACTTACTAACATCATAAACCTTCCCACTTATTGAAATCCATAGATCTCCTTCCTTATCATGTGTTTTCAGCTCTAATGTACTGATTTTCCTCCACGAGAGACGCTGTTTCGGGCTCGAAAAATCATCCATGGCCGGTTATTTGAGGTCCCGACTCGGATCTGAATACCCTGAAAGATATATTTCTCAAATCAAATCGTTCACATGCTCATTCCCAGCATACAAAATTCATAAAAGAAACAAACATAACCGTGCCTAAACTCTTGGCCGTCTTTGTATCCACGCCTTGACCGTTGTAAAAATTCAACAAAAGACGGTGCCGTCGCTATAGAGACAGTCAGGCGTGGATACAGTGACATCCAAGATTTTAGGTGTGGATACAAATACGTATAAGAGTCCAGGCGTGGATACAGCGACGGCTAGGCGTGGATACAGCGACGCCTCGTTCTTGTTACATCGGATTTTACACCAAAAAGTAAGAAAAGTGGAAAACCTCCATGGAAAAATCCGCGCTTTTGTACTAGTGAGGGAAGGTTTCAAGTTCATATTACATGCAAACACCTGGCAAGGGTGGAACCTCTTGAATGCATCTATACAATCCTTAAATATCAATGGCTAGAAATAACCCGCTCTTAATATTTTTTGGGCTGTAGAAAGCCCAGATAAATGACCACCACATGCCCCTTCGTGGTAATCATTTAGCACTACCTCGGCCTCCTCATGAGTTAAACAACATCGTAAAATGGAATCTACCCCTTGACAGTACAAAGTGTTATCCACTATGAGGTAATTCTTAGAAACATGACGTAATCATCGTCGTTCATATCATGAGAGGTGAGTAAGGACCTTCAACGTTTGTAAATATAAAATGATATCCCCATACCATGGGTCTAAAGTTGAGATTATGAAGATGTGTTCATTGATAAACGTATCTTCACAAACCAACTCCTCGTCCTCGCTTGGGAAATCCGATATAAGCTCTGCAAAAATTAACGATTTATTTGATTATGCCGTAACAAACTCGAGATTGAATTCTTGCAGGATGACAATCCATTTACTATATTTTCCCCCAATCATCCTTCGAGTGAGGATGAATTGAAATAGATTGACATGAGATACAACCAAGGTCTGGCGAAGGAGAATATAATGTCTCAACAATTGAACCGCATGTACGGTAGCTAAAGCAAGCTTCTCAACATGAGAATAATGGATCTTTGTGTCAATAAGATTCCAACTCAGATAGTATATGACATGCTCTTGGAGCTCCTCATCCTCTTGAACCAAAACCATACCAATCATCTCGATGGACGTGGCCACATAAAGTAGAAAATCACGGCTATAGTCTAGGGGACTAATCACTAGGGTCGATGCTAGGGCTCGCTTGAGTGCATCAAAGGACTCCTGGGCTCTCTCATCCCAACAAAAGGTGGTGTCCTTCTTCAAAATATGCATGAAACCTCTAGTCAAATTGGAAAAATTGACAACGAATCTCCGTAAGAAGTTTTCCATGCCTTGCAAACATTGAAGACGACAAATATTTTTTAGGGGAGACAACTGAAGTATTGCCTCTACCTTCAAAGGGTCGACTCTTATACCTTCTTTAGAAATGATGAATCCTAACAAGATACTTGACTTCACACAAAATATGCACTTGTGAAGGTTTAACCTGACCACTTAATGGTGTCATATTTCGAACACCAATCTCAAATTATAGGAATGGAGCATCTAATATGAGAGAGAGCAACAAGGTCATCCAAAAATATTTCGATAATCGATTTGAGATCGTGGAAGATCAATGTCATGGCCTGCAGAAAAGTAGCTCTAGAATTCTTAAGGCCAAAAGGCATTTTTCGATATGAAAAAGTTCCCCAAGGACAAATAAATGCAATCTTATGTTGGTCCTCAAGTTTAATTTGTATCTGATTATATCCAGAAAAGCCATCCATGAAGGAAAAAACCTCGCTACTCACACACTCATCCAAAATATGATCAATAAATGGTGTGGGGAAATTGTCCTTAGGATAGGCACGATTCAAATCATGGAAATCAGTACATATACGGTTCTCTCCCTGCTTCTTATCCACCAGAACAGGGTTTGAAACCCACTCCGTCAAGGGAACGGGATAGATAAAACCAGATTTCAATAGTTTCTCTATCTCTGCCTTAATCGCGGGTGCTTTCCTGGGATTCACCGCACGCAAGTGTTGTCGAACAGGCTTAGCATTGGGATAAGTCTTAATCTCATGTTCAACAATATGAGGGTCGATGCCTGGCATTTCATTGTAATACCAAGCAAAGATATCACATAATTCTTTAAACAGCTCGATGTATTCTTGAATCTCAGCATGGGAACATTCAACCCCAATATAGACATTCTCTATCCTGCCAGGATCATGAGAGATATTGATAAGAATCATTAGATATATATTTTCCATGTTTCCATCAGCCATCGGTCTAGGAGAGCTTAATGGAACCAGAGTACTACCAATTCTCTCACTAAGAACCTTCCTAAATTCCTCATGCTCCAAGCGGTCAAGCTTGGGAACAAAGTAAGATCTATGATGGAGTTCTTCCCATGGTGGCTCAACTCCCGACATGGCCTCAACAATTGCTTTTTCTGAAGGGAAAACACTATCAAGGCATTCGTGTGCATGAGAAGACTATACTGCCCATGCAGGCATCACATAAGGAACCTCCTCCTCCGTCCGCGAAGAGGAAGGACTAGGCTCTGCAACACACTTAATATTAGCTTGATAGGCTACCATAGTTGTAGGCAATGGCATGTCTGTCACGATGATCACTCGGAGTACTCGGTGTAGGAAGAATCCAAAGATCTTCCATATGAATCGTGCGGAAATACACCAATCTCATAGATGTCAAATCCTCATCAAAACTAGACCCTATCATAAGGATCGGTGCAGGACAACTAAAACTCCCCATGAGGGATGGATACATTCCCACACCAACACTCCCAGTTGCCGGCTGAGAGTGCTCAATGATTGGGATCAAAGCTCCCAGAGATGCGGTAACTGACAAATTCTTGAATGATGTTTGATCAATCATGACTATCTTCCTGTTAAATGGAAAGCATACAACGCGAAATAGGGAAGAAGCTACAGCTTGCATACTATACATCCAATTCCTACCTAGCAAGTGATTGTAGTCAAGGGGTGCATCAACCACCTTGACCTCTATCACAATGGTCTTCCCTCCCAAATGGACCTTAAGGGAAGGAAGGATCCCGTGAAGCCTAAATGATCTCCCATTGAACGCAGTTAACATGGTCGCTGATTTAGACAACTCAAGGGAACCTAAACCCTTCCAACATGATAAAGACATCACAAAAGCAACAGCACCTTCGTCAATCACAGTGCGCTTGATGGTCATGTTAAGACATTCTACGTGAATCAAAAGAGACACATAGTAAGGAAAGCGAGGCTAAAGTCCTCCAGTTTCAAATTTAATCACGGAGGAAGAATTATCATCATTCACACCAAGGGAAGAAAGCAAAACCTTCCTTTGTGAAGGACAACTCTGAAGCACTTCCAGTGTAGACATTGCACAAGGAGTGTGGCCCAAATCCTCGACAAATGAATAGTTCTGGGCGGCTCGGGCATTAGGATTGTGCCCTGAATGTTTAAGGACTCCCTTAGGAATGTGAGGTGCAGCTTCAGGTTTATCCATAGGTTTTTCAATACACAAAGGAGTCCCTGGTGGATCAGGTTCCTTTCCAGGGCTGGGTTGTGATGAACCATAGGCTTTCACACGGGTCACAACTTTTGCAGCACGTACCAAGACCACTACCCTTCGGCGGATCTTGATCACCACCAGACTGATCATGGGTCCTTGAGTTCATATTTTTATTATGAGGTAAAGGGTTAGTTAGCACAGCTGGGCCTTATGCCAAGAATCTTGAGGCTTCATCGATACGAGGGAACAAGTAAGTGAGGTTATCGTCCTTACACAACTTGCAAGGAAATTTAACCTTACGTTTAGCTTGCTTGTCCCCCCTAACATTATGGGAATTATTGTCATTATTATTAGCATTCTCATTCCTATTCGCACCATTATGATTATTCTTACCCTTGTTTTTATTCCATCTAGATTGCTGGTTACCCTTCTGGTCCGACGATTACACCGAAATCACACTCGCCATTTGGGTGGGTTGAGATGAAGTCGTGGCTTGTCCCGAAACATATTGGTTGTTTGACAATTGAATAACTTGTTTTGCAATCGAATCCACAGGTTTAGCACTCGCACAACCAACAATGCCATCGGCATGTGGTCCAGGTTTAACTTTGGGGTCGAAACTAGAATGAGGAGCATTGGGAATGATCTCATATAAAAAACTGGACTGAGCATAAATCAAATCCAGTTCCTGCACCCTAAAACTAGCTTGTTCCTCATTTTGCACTCCGGATGTAGAACATCCTTCTCTATATATGGAAATAACGACTTAAGGAACCATTCGAGGATGAATTCTTGCGGTATAAAGGCTTTAATCAACCTCTTCCGTCTACGCCACTCTTGGATGTGGTCTGAGATATGTGTGGCTTTATCTTGTTGAAATGTCGACAAGAGTTCAGTACCAACTTCATAAGGCACTGGTAGCTAGAAGTGGTTAAGAAAATTCATCGCTAGGTCATTGAACAAAGTGAATTCCCCCCTAGATAGCTCTATATACCATTTCACGGCAGGCCCTGTTAGGGTGCGTTGAAACAACCTTAAACAGATTGAGTCCTAGTGTAAGGAATTCAAAGAGCACCATAGGTGAAAGGTATTAACATGTTCGCTCGGATCCTCTCTCGGTTTTCCCTTGAATTTGGGTATGTCCAAGGGAATCGTAGTAGGGACAGCCGGCCAAGCCAGGTCATGAGCTACAGGATCGTTCGCCAACATCTCCAAGTCCAAAAAATTCAGCGTTGTGAGGAAAGGGAGCCTAGGATTATTAGGTTGATGGACCACTCCCTAATAGTTCTGATTCACATAGGTCTGATTACCATAACCACCATGGCCTTGGCCATGGTGCCCTCCTCCCATTTGACCTGTATAGGGTAGCATGGAAGCACCATAGTGTGGTGTACCTTGACTATTTGGAGCTACAAAGCCTTAATTTGGAGAGTAAGCGGGTTTTTGATACCCACACCCATAAGGTGAAGAAACCTGTCCATACTGTGTCCCATGATAGGATCCATAAGTCATCACATGAGATGTCCCATGAGACACTCCGTAAGTAGGAATATAGGCTCTGGAAGTAGGAATATAAATTTCAGAAGTAGGAATATGACCTTTAGAAGTATGAACATGACCTTTTGAGACAACAAGCGGTGCATAAACCTGAGACACAACTGGTATAGTAACCGTAGTACGGACATGACTCGTAGCAACTTTTCGGCCTGAAGGACCACGTGAATGAGGTGGAGGGTGAACATTCGAAGAACTAGGGATAGAGGATGAAGGGACCTGTGTAATTATTTACATGCTATTCCCTATAGTCACTTGTCTCGGATCTGGTATCCTAATATGATCACTAACCCTAGACCTAGGAGGAATATGTGATGTAGCTTCCACCGCCGAGATGGAAGGTTCAATGTGACTTGTGCTTCCAAACCTCTTCACATGGTAAGGAATGAGAGTGCCCCCGGGCATAGTGTTAGGTTCAAACTCATATTCGACATGGAATGCCAAATCGTGTGTGGGAAAACTAGACATACCATAACTACCATAACTAGTGTTCACGGTTTCAAAATGAGTCTCATCATCCTCTGGCATTCCATACCGGCGATGTGTCAATGGGGAATCAACCCTATAGTAAGTAGGTCTATCATGAAAGGTTCCTATCTCATAAATCATAGGACCTAACTCAGTCAAGTCGAGTGAAGGATCATAGTTAGGAGTAAAATCCCCATATTCCACATGAATGGGAGAAGGTGGTTCAAGAATACCTTCTATATGGTCTCCCATGGTGTGTGAATCAATTTGCGAAGTAGTCTTCCTAGATTGTCTATTTCTCTCTCCCAAAGGAGGAGGAGATGTAGAAGGTGGAAGTCCTGTCAAACGATGAGAATGGCAAGGATCCGCACCCGAATCCAAAATGACTCAAAAAATATCAAGGACTCTCTATCTATGCAAACCCTAAGCAAGCTAACGTGCACAGAGCAATCACCAAGAAAATCTAAAGCCAAACACAAGCAATCAAGGGTAGGCTAAGAGAGCTCTCGAATGAAGTAGGTATGTCTTGCCTAGGAGAGGCTTGAGACTCCCATACACAACAAGTGGAGGTATGTAACCAATTATTTTTTCCCTCAGCTTCAACGCGTAAAGCGAATGTGCTATCCTACCCCAACCTGGCCGAGAAACCTATAGAATAACCCCTGCAAAGTACCCCCTATATATCCTAGGTAAAGCCACTAAGGTCACCTCAATATAATCAATGCTCAAGCGGATAGTCGCAGGAAGGATTGATCATATGGGTATGGTAGCAAAGCCTGAAACTCTCAAAAGAGCCCCCATATATGAATACAATCCTGGAAATATCTTCGGTGCTACTCAGTTATGACTAGGGGTCATCCCAATCAATAACCGCTCACACTGCCTCGTGGTTAACTCCCTTTTGAGAGGAGGATCCTGAGAAACACTGGTTATACCAAGGAATTTCACACACTCACCTGGACAAACACATACATGTTGTTGTTTAGTGGTCTTGGAGAATTTACTCACAATGAACTATTCCAAGACCCTAAAACCTAATCTTGTCGGTGAACCCTATCAAATAAAATAGTGTAGTTCATTTTAATTTAAGCGTTGATTTTAATTGGATTTATTACTCAAAAAGAGGTATATGGCCGTGCAACTAATGGTGTTATGACACAACATGAAGCAAAATGCACACCTAACAATCAATGCAAATGCATTGTGTCCATGAAAAACAGGGTATGCTACTATGTGAAATGCACAATTTTCTTCAAATGATAAATGCAAGCCTTCCTATATGAAATCCTGACTAATACTCCAAAGCAAATATAGTGCAAGTACTATGCAAAATGAAAAATGCAATGCATGATGATAAGAAAATATTTTTGGATTTTTTGAAATAAAAATGAGATATAAAAGCAAAAGAATGGCTCTACAATCCCCAGACTCTGCAAGCACACTCAAGCAAAGTACTAAGGTAAAGAAAATCTAATGCCCTAATCCCAAAACAAAAAATCGAAAATGCAATGACAAGAACATTCTTAAAAAGGAAATTTACCCTAAAAGAACATCTCTGGTAAGAAATAGAGGTGTATACAGACTCTAGTAGTATCAAAGGAGACTCAGCAATCATCAAAATTCACCCAGCAACCATCCATCTTCCTCTAGAAGGAAAAACTAAGGGCATACACAATTGTTCGTAGTAAACCCGTGTGCGTATGCGGAAATAGCGGTAAAACCCATGTATATACGTGACTATGAGTTAAAAACTCGCGTACAAGAAGAAAGGTGCATAAAAATAAAGGCAAACAAACAAGCTAAGACAAACTTCACACCAATCAAACACTACCAAGAAAACATGCCCCCAGACCTGACACAAAAACAAGAGAAAAAGAGAAATTCAAAGTCATTGAATGCTAATAGAAGACCCCCAAAGAACAACTACTAGGAACTCCCCAGTGGAGTCTCCAATTCTATTACGAAGAGAAATTCCTATGGCTTGGGGTACCACAACAGACAGCTTGACTCCATAAATCAGTCCTTTCCAATATGCAATAGAAATTAAATATCAAACGCTAAAGGATCAGACCTCGTACCTTATTACGGATGGTTGAAGTAGATCCCCATTGAGCTTTCCAACTTCAACTTGAATTGATAAATCACTTCCTCAACAACAAGTAAACAAGACATGCATACTATATATATTGGTGTTAGATCTATTCTAGCATATATAATCAAAAATGTATAAGCATTTGAAACCATCCATGGATAAAATATTTATTCAAACATACATTATTGGACAGGAAAATATATTTCTATTAATATAAAATCAGAGATTACAATGGATACAACCTCTGTCGGCATGTCTACGAATCGGAGAAACTGAATCCCCCACTTGGGCCTCCACCACCTCAATCCTCCATCTCTTAATAGCAAGCTCAAAATCAAAAGGCAAGCTTGGGAAGAACACAAAAGTGCTCCAAGGGACAAAGGGATGTATACTCAAGCACAAGTTCTGGCAACAATGGACTATAGTTTCTTTGCTCTCAATTCTCTCTTATGCCTTCAATGTACCAAAGAGTTCCTTATATAGATTTTCAAAGGGGTAATGAAAGGTCGAATCCGAGCGATCTCAAGGCATATGGAAGGCCAAGAGTCAAGTTAGTCAGATCCATGTCAAGGAAAACTCCAAAAGGATTTGGATTATGCACACATCCTGATGTACGCAGTTTTAGGGGTCAAACCCATGTATATACACAATTATAGGTTTAAAAGTCACGTGTATTAATTTTCACATGTTTTTAGGGATGGTCAAGGAAACATCAAAGGACAAAAAAATGGTCCAAGGGGTCTAAGGAGTCTGCATAGGGACAGGGGAAGGCCATACAAGTGTGATTCACCTGGAGTGGTACAATTAGCTATAACAACAGTAGATGAACTACATGGGATCTTCACTGAATATGAGATGAGGACGGGACAAAATGAACCTTCCAGAAAAGAGGAAACATTTAAATCCCTATCCAAGAATCAATTAGAGAACCTAGATGATGAAGAATCCCTCTTCATCAGAGAACTTGAGAAAGGTACCGAGAAATATAAACGAAAGCTACCCTTGAAATGTTTTAACTATGGAAGAATTGCATAGTTTTTCAATAAGTGTCCTTACCAAAAACAAGAGGAGTGATCATGAAGAATCTTGCCATCATAAGTGTAATGCCATGGATAAGAAGAAGTTTAAGAAAAGGAAGGAAAATTTCTATTCCAAAGAATATAGTGACGATGAAAGTGAAGATGCAGAGATACTATTCATGGGAATAAATACTCAAACTTACAATGGTGAATCATATGAAGAATCAGAAGTGGACCTAGAGGCTAAATTCATGGTTGTCGTTGATGAAATTGAAAAATGTAGAAAAAAGAAAAAGGTTTTGAAAGAAAAATTTTCAAAGTACCAAGAAGAGACAAATCAAAATATTATTGACTTGAAGAACCAACTTAAAGAAGCCAAGAATTTTGAAGAGGACCTAGTAGTGCATATGAGGAAGAGATTACAAGATTCTAAAAAACTTGAAAAATAGATTATTCAATTTAGAAAATGGGTTGATGAACAATCTATCAAATCAAAGTTTGATAACATTTCAAGGATTTTAGATGATATCTGAAGTAACGAAAGACCATCAAGTGATAAATCTGGTTTAGGTTTTGACAAATAAAAGAAGCCAAAATATGCTTCCTTCACAAACCAAGGTGGAAGTAAAAGAAGCTATGTTTCTGCACTAAAGAGTCCAATTAAAAAGGAAGAAAGAAATAAATATGTTCCATCCTTTTATGACAAAAAAAAACTAATGAGTTTTCTAAGAGACCAATGACAAATAGATATCAACATATCTTTTTGGTTCATTGTTACTCTTGTAATAATTTTGGTCATAAATCCCTGAAATGCAAAGCTTATGGAAAGGTTCATGAATACAAGAAGGATGCACCTATTAAACCAAAGGAAACATATCATAACCATTTTGGATCTCTTCAAAGATATTACATAGAGTGTTACAAATGTAATAACTCTAGACATATGGCTAGAGAATGTAAACTAAGAAAGAATGTTTCAATAGAGGCTCAGAAACAGTGGAATAAGATGGAAGCTGGGAAGCATAAAGATCAAATATTCCTCGAAGGAAAGTTCTATCATTATTGCTATTCCTATCATAAGTTTGGTCACAAGGTTGCTGACTACGGGACCAAGGGAAAATAACAAGACACAAACATAGAAGATGATAAAGGAAAAATAAGAAGGACACCTCATGGGAATATGTGGAACAAAAATTCAGATTAGGAAGACTCGAAAGAACCAAAAATTTTAAACATCAGTGAGGTCTCCAAAGATGATGATGAGCATAATAGTTCTATAGATAAAAATGGCATTCATTATGAGGAAAAGAAAGATGGAGATGTAAAAGAATACGCTGATGAATATGAATATGAAGAAGGATATAGTGATTGTGGAATCCTTTTCTAAGATATCTCATAATCTAAAGAGAACCCTGAAAATAACATTAGGAGGGACAATATAATCAGGGGGAGTTAAATTCAGAAAATTCAATTGGTATCTAATGTTGAGGTATGATGAAAGATACCTTCCTAAAAAAACAAGAGATGATCATGTTTAAATGAAAATACTGGTGCATGGTTGACATAGAGAAAAGGTGCATAAAATTGGATGGAAGTAGACTAAGAGAGACTCAATAATGGAGCAAAAGGAAGCACAATGATAGGGGGAGTCTATGAATATATCACTTAGGTTATCATTCAGAGATATGTCACAAGAAGGAAAATAAGGATGCTAACTAAGACGGTCATTCTTCAAGAAATTATTACTACCAAGTCCAGTTAAAAAAGGGAAGAGACATCTTGGCAAGGGAATTTGTCAAAAAGAAGAAAAGACAGCATGTCAGGGGGAGATCTGTTGACAAGGGGATCTTTCGGAAGGAATACTTTGTCATTATGGTCAAAGGGGGAGAAAATTAAGGAGTTGTTGCCATCAATGCCAAATGGGGAGAATGTTGAGTTTAGTTTTCATTGATGTTAAATAAGCTCATTAATGTCAAAGGAAGTGATGATGTGGCATGTGTGATGAGGCTAGGAAACCACATGATGGTGTTCTGGTTCTATTAGGAAGTCATTGTTGCAGTTTGACATCATTCTATAACACTATGACAATTTTGGAAATTGACTAAGTCTCTCTAAGAGAAATAATCATATTAAGATTTATGTTTTTATATTAAAAAATAAATTAAAAGATCCATTGACATGCTTACCTTTCCACAAATTTACTATTCTAAAGTAAATGTATATGTATGTATTTATGTGAGTGATATATATATATATATATATATATATATATATATATATATACATATATATATACATATACATATACATATACATATACATATATATATGATGATGATGATGATGATGATGATGATGATGGTTAATGTCCATGTTATGAAGAGAAATTCCTATGTCTTGGGGTACCACAACAGACAGATTAACTCCAGAAATCAATCCTTTCCTATATGCAAGAGAAACCAAATATCTAACACTAAAGGATCTTGATTCGTACCTTATTCTAGACGGTTGATGTAGATCCCCGTTGAGCTTTTCCACTACAGCTTGTATTGGCAATTTGCTGCCTCAACGTTTTTGCAAAAAAGACAAGCATGCTATATATAATTGGGTTAGACCTACTCTAGCATATATAATCAATAACATATAAGCATTTAAAAGCATCCATGGATCAAATAATCATTTAAATACACATTATTGGATATGAAAATATATTTTTATTGATATAAAACAGAGATTACAATAGTGACAACCTCTGTCGGCACATCTACGAATTGGAGAAACTGAGTCCCCCACTTGGGCCTCCACCACTTAAATCCTCCATCTCTCGATAGAAATCTCACAAGAAAAAGGAAAGCTTGGGAAGAACACAAAGTGCTCCAAGGGACAAAGGGATCCAGACTCAAGTATAAGCTCCGATAACAATGGACTATAGTTTTATTGCTCTTCAATTCCTCCCCTTTCAATGTATCCAAAGGGTTCCTTGTATAGGTCTTCAATGGGGTAATAGAAGGTCGAATCTGAGTGATATCAAGGCATATGGAAGGCCAAGATACAAGTGACTCAGATCCACATCAAGGTAAACTCCAAAATAATTTGGCCTTTTGCACACATCCCAATGTACGCATGTTTAAGGGTCAAATCCACGTATATACGTGAGAAATGGATTAAAAGTCACGTATGGAAATTATTGTATGTTTTTAGGGATGATCTTGGAAACATCAAAGGTACAAAAATGGTCCATGGGGTCTAAAGAGTATACAGAGGGATAGGGAAGGCCATAAAGGTGTGATCCACCATGTGTGGTAAAATCAGCTGTATAGTCCACTGAGACCAAATTCGGTCTATCGGACCTAAATAAGTGAATTATTTAGATTGTGTTGAGGCCCGAAAGTTCGCAGGCAGAAACAGTAAAGGATTCTCCCCAATCAATGTTCCCAACTAGCCCGTTGACTGTTTGGTATAGGGAATCCGTCCAGTTTACGGTCCGGCTACCGTACATCAAAGTAACACAAGGGTTTACCGGTTGCGGCCCGGTCCACCGGAATTTGTATTTTTTGACTTAATATATGCAATGCACATGCCTATCTTAATTATGCGGGGTGATAAAGATGCGTGGAACTACACAATGTGCTGCGCAGGTTCTTACCTCTCGTCTTAGGTTCGCAAACACCTAAACCACATATGCAACCATGAAGAAAAACAACTAACTATCTAAAACAACTAACTATCTATCCCCAGGGAGCCAAAAGAATAATTATTTGTGAGTAATGTGTTATTTCCATGTATGATAAACAAATTTACAGATAACTGATATTTAAGTTTACGGCACATGAATGAGAGAATATTCTAACAACCAGATAGCCAATTGTTATATGAGCCACATACATTACTCCAGGTGAATTTTCCACAAATTAAATCAGAAATCATCCAACAAGACATAGGTCATAAGGTTAGAACGATCTCACGATTCATGAACACAAGCTGAAAAATAAAGTAGTTCATCTTCCTGCCGTCCATGGTACAACATTTGGAAACTTCACAACTCTTTCTCCAACAGGAAAACTAAAATATTTTATTGCAAAAGGAAGTAGTTCTTCTTACAATATGTCCTCCAGTCTTACTGGGAAAAACCCCTCTTTCTCTACGTTTCCTATTTTTATACAAAACGAAAAAATTGGTTGGGCTGCCCAAAGTGACCTTTGGGCTTCCCAACCCTTTTGTCTTCCCAACGTTTCATTTTTCCAACAAAAATTTTTACAAAGGTATTAAATTACAATACAGTTGACCGGTCCTCTTGTGAGGAGGGTTCCGCTTGGTTTCCCAAGAATTTCTTCCATGCTGCTGCTTCAGCAGCGAGATCCTCAAACGAGCTCGGCTCTAAAAACTAAATGTTTAGCTCAAACTTTTCAGCCTGGTTTCTAATGGCCTCTACCCTAGCTGTGTTCAATCGCACCTGCTCTTCTAAAAGCTGTATACTAACGGTTGTATGGCATATTTCATTTTTTAGCATTTGATCATCAATAGCTTTGATGCATTGTACTCTGGCTTCTTCATCTTGCTGTCCTTTCTGCAACATTTCTACAAATGCATCATGATCAGGGAACTCATATAGCCTCTGCTCGGCTTCTATCTGACATCTGTTGTAGGTAACCAGGGCTCTCCTGAAGAATTCTGTGCAGACTCCTTTGGTCTTCTTGACAGTTTTCTGGAAGTCTTCTGCAGTATTGATAGCGAATTCTATCAGATCATGGTCCCGTTTAAGGGCTTGTTTATCCTTGGATGGTAGCTCAGCTGGGACTTCCTCTTCATTCTATACCCTTGCTATCCTTGTAGTTAATACTTCGAGGATGTCTTGGGACCTATCAACAAAATAAGAAGTTGTTTCCAAGATTTCTTCAAGTCGGCTATCAATCTGGAGGACCTGGCATCTTTCTTCTTCTAGAGCAGTTTGCAGGTGTAGCACTTTAGCTTTCTGGGCCAGGATGTGTTCTTTAACTGGCTATAGATCAACCTGTTGTTCCTTTGCTGCTTCCAGCTGCCCTTTCAGTCCTTTAACGTATGCGGCATTGGACTCATAGATAATGTACTGCTGCGCTTCTAAGTCTTCTATATTTTCCTTCAACTGCACCTTTTCATTCTTTAAGTCTTGGATTTCCTGTTGTGCACTTTCCAGAGCCTCATGTGCTGTTTCTTTGGCCTGTGCTTCGACCTGGATGGCGCAAATTTCACTCTTTGTGGCCTCCATTTCTCTCAGCACATGTTCATATTTTCTCTTAAGTCTATTGCCTTCTTCCCTTTCTTTTCTCAGGGTGTCCTTAAGCTGAGAGGAGGTCTTCTTGGATGACTCTATTTCAATCATCATTCTGTCTATGTTATCCTCTGAAGCATGTATTGCTGCTGTCCTGACCCTTATAGTAAACCTTGGATCTACATCTGTTCCTACCATCATAACCTTATCTGTTATCATTTTGCTAGCCATTTGTTCTGCCCCTACCTTTCTTTCTGTTCTCCTCATTATCCTTTTAGTAGCCCTATCATAAAATACGGTGCTGAAATCTGGGACTTCTTCACCTTTTTCCTGCACGAAGGGTACCAGCTAAATCATAGGGGCAGCAGCTTCGATGGTAGTGGGCACTTGAGGGATCTGCACCTCAGGGTTTTCCTCTCCCTGACTCAGCCCTGATGATGTTCCGAGAGCTTGCTGTTGCGTCAACTTAATCTGTTCAGCCTCCTGCTCTCGCAGTTCTTCGTCTAACTTTCTCTGGGCTTCTTCGACTGCTTGCCTAGCAGCTTCTTCTGTTTCTCTGGCTGCTTCATTGGCTTGTTCAGCTGCTTCCTAGGCAGCTTTCCTCTTGTCTTCTTCTCCTTTTAGCATCCACTCTGCAGCCTCCTCTTCCAGCCTTCGAGCCTCCTCTCTTATTCTTTTGGCTGCTTCTTCAGCCTTATCTTGCTCGGCTTTATCTTGTTCAGATCCTTTCCCACCCTTAGTGGGGTTCTTCGGCTTGAATCTTTTCCTGAGTGCTGCCATGTTAGGGGCATTCCTATAGACTGATTCGTCTTTATCGTAATGATGGCTGTACTCGAAGTATACTTTATGTTTCCTGCAGTGTTTCGCTACTTTGTTATGAGTGTCATTTCGGCTGAAAGTCATCTCGCCAAAGCGGAACTTCCCAAGCTCCTCTACAAATTCTGCAGCCTGCTTCACATTGGCGAAACTGCAGCTGCCTAGCTTAAATGGTAGAGGTGGATAGGCAGCCTTCTTTTTCTGAAACAAGAAGTGACCAATACTGTCAATAAACACTTGTCTTACTGCCTCTTTGTGGACTATATAATCCGTGGCATACTTTGGCAGTAGATGGGATGTCTTTGATCCCCCATACATTCTAATATACATGCCATTTTCGGTCAGGAAATAATCTCCATACTCTTCAATCACTTGCATGGCATCTTCAGACATACAATCACATCCTCCCCGGAAGATGAGCTTGTATAATGGCATAATAAATTGCTCACATACTTCTTGGTAGTGACCGTGGTACAGATGATCCCACAATGGTTTGTAAGCTGAGTAAATAGGCATTCTATTCCTATCCCATACACACTGGAGGCCTGGGAAAGGCTGGTTACAGAGTAGGAAATCTATCAGAATCGAGCTCATATAAAACTCAGATCTTTTCCAGGCTTCTCCTCCTTTTGCTGCAGCTACACAAGAGGAGAGACTACTCGATACCAGGCTGGCCCAATTGAAGACCGTTCCTTCTGTTGCCACATAGAAAATCAGGGGTATCCATTCAAATTTGAATAACCTGCCATTTGCCCTCCCAAAAATCCTATTCAGCATTAGGGCTATGAATCTGTAAGGGGATCTAAGGCTGGCTGTGTCATAATCTTCAGTTGCTCTATGTCTATAGAGCTTCCCTGGTAATAGCATTCTCCTCATGGTTTCTACTAAATCCATTCTGAGGTTGTCCAACCACTCATTGGACAAGAAGACCTGAGGTTCAGGTAGATGGTAAGCTAAGGCCACGTATCCAGGGCTAAATGCAGCATAGCCCTAACCCTCAACATTACACATAAGCATTGTGTCATGGTTGGTGTGTGGCAGGATCCATTTCATCACTTCCGAGCATGGAAACAGCTCTGGCCTGGTGGCGACCTTCATAATGGCAGATTTTTCTATATTTGCGTAAATGGGTGCTTCCTCAAGACCCATGTCTGGGACTTCCCTGCAGGAAATCAACCTGTATATGTCTCCCCATTTATATTGAGGTTCAACCCTTGTGACACATTAGGTGTCCTCATATATGTACTCAGTTTTTCTTTCTGCTTCGGGTATTGATACTTCTTCCGCTGTTGGGGCTTTCTTCTTCTACCTTCTGGACATTGTGTGTTCGTCCTGCAATGTAAAACATTATGACATTTAAGCAGTTTGAATTTGTGGCGTTGTGCATCAATTTATCCTTCCTCAAATGTATCATAATCGTGTACATTCAATAAAATCAAATATAAGTTCCTCATATTGAGTAACTGCACTAGCGCACCGTATTGTGTAACATGCTGTTATCCCATGCAACTAATACATATATTATTCAACCTTACAATGCCTTATGAATGAACCATCTTATGATCTATTCTATATGCAGTAAGTTTATCAGTCATATTAGTGTTAGCATGAAATCTTCATGAAACTGCAATATGCCACTTTTCGCATGGTAACGATACAAACAAACTAGCATATTATGTGCAATGTGCAATACTTCGCCATTAATCTATTTTATTAACAAACGGAGTGAAGGTTCGTGACAGCCAACATTTTAACTATAGAGCTCAGCACACGCGAGACTAACGATGACTCATGCGGCCTACGGTGGAAAAGCTCCATTACCCTGACCATACATCGTTCGGGAAACATTTACTTTCTGCCCTGGATATTCCCGTGGAAAACCACCCGAGCTGCTCTCAACCCACGCAGTACAAATGGTGAAACACCCCCTTAACAGGATAGGGCTTTCAGGCGACGAGAACCGAAAGGGATGCTAGGGTTTTCGCAATCAACACGGCCTACGACTGGAGCAGCGAAGGAGCGCACTGTCGACCGAAAAATCTCTTTCAACAACCCAGTGCCCCCCGGCAAACCAATAAATTCTTTGACGGAACTGCGCCTAATCGCGCGAGAAAAACAGCCTGGGTTCAAACCCCTGGCAAGCACTTAGGGAAATAATCACCCACCAGACTCCCCAAAGCAAGACTCCAATCCTGACCCTTCCCTATCTATCATGGCCACGCAGCAAGGCCTGGCGCAGACGGCGTAACGGCCGCCTGCGCCTAAAACCTTTCAACCCTTGCGCGCAAGCAATGACTAACAGGCGGAAATTAATCGGCTTAACTAGTTAAAAACGCCCCCCCTCACCCTAGGTTAATATAATAACCGACCTAAACAAGCTTAAATCCTAGCTGGGCGAGGGAAAAAATGTCGGGAACCCTAACCACGGTATAAAATCAACATCGTTCAACGCAATGGGGAAAAAATGAGATGCACCTACCTGGAAAACTAGCAAAATGATCAAGCTGATGACAGTTGGAATTCTACCCCCGCCACCTAGAAGCTGGTACAGTGACAGCTAGACCTTCTCTTGGCTCGAAACACGACAGCTCAACTCACCGCGACAGTGCTCGACAATAAAACGATAAAATCCCCCGACTGTCGCACCGTATATATAACAAACGCCACACGTGCAAGCAATTAAATCGGGCGTGAAACGAAAGCGGCGTCGGGCGACTCTAGCTTTAGTCCCTCCGCAACGGTGGACCACCCCCAATACCAAATCTCCCGAACGGCTACATATAACGCACGAATGAGAACCATACATCGGGCATCGGCGGATACCTTGGTCGGGTGACCAAGAGCCCGGACCCCTCCGCAACGGCGGATGCTCGGAACATGATGCCGTCCGCCATAGAGGAGTAAGAGATAGCCCAGCGCTCCGCCACAAGGTTGGCGACAACAAACACACTTTGGAGCGTTGAGGCAAGTCTAATTCTACATTGATCCACAACGGCGGCGCTCAGAACCACAATCCGGATTGCAACATCGGCCACGGAAGTATTCAACCTCTCCCGACGCGGAATAAAAATCACCAGAAACATAAAGGACACGGCAACCACCCACAATGGTAAATAAAAGTAAACAACCTCCGCAACAGTCGGCGTGGAAAAAGCACTCCAGAGTAGAACATCGCCCGCGATAGCGGCGCGACCAAAAACGATCAAGAGTTAAAAAACGCCCGCAACAACGGGCTCATCAAACGGAGCAACTCTCGATACAAGAAGGTTTTGAAAGATTTTGCAAGTTTACAAGGAGCTCAATTAAATATGGGATTCCTTAAACATTTAAATGAGGATAAACCAATCGATTGATAGAAACCCAATTTCGAGAAGACACTTCAAAATCCAAAGGCCAAAATCAATAAGCTGAAATCAAGAAAAGAACTGACTAATTCAAAGTAAGGGAGGGTCCCAAAAATTTTTGAATTTTGGGAAATTGTTGCAGATGCAACAATTGGCAACTACCTGGTGAAACCCCAGATCTCTGAATTAACTCTCTCTCCTAGCTTAAGATTGTCCGAATAAAAATGAAATCTTCTAGATATCTGTATCCCTAGGTTAGCCAACTTATGCATTAAATCACTTGGAAGAAGTCTATTTTTTTGGGGGGAAAGGTAACACCAGCAGTGTTTCAGGCCTGAATAACTCTTTTTGAGGCCAAATAAATGAAGTTCATTTTACCTGCCCTTTGGAAGTTATAAACACCACAGGATTGTGACAGAGGATGATAGTATTATCCTTTTGTTCCTCATTCCCATGCCAATCTGCACTTCTGTGCCCTTTTGAACTTTAGTTCCTTTTGATATGAGTCCTCCTGAATGCCTTTCTTACTGAATTTTAATTCAGGATCCTCTATCCCATAGTGTCCTTTTGTGTGAACAATATACTTTGTACTTCAATTCACAGATGGAGAGGATCTTGTGGCCATTTGGTATTTCTTGCTTTGAGATTCATGCTTTTTTAGCCTTGCTTTGATATGTCTTGTTTCCTTCAGGAGCTTTGATTCTTCATAGCTTTTAACTTTTCTTAATCGATGGCATGGGATCATTTATATGTGACAAACTATCCCGCCCTGCTTCCTTTCCATGGGTCTTTTGCTATCAGCTTCCTTGGGTATTTAAGATGTGAGATGGATGGAGCCTCTAAATAGTACTTTAGACCTTTTTCACTTCTGAGTTATTTACAAGGATTAAGCAAGACTTCGAATGAATGCACTGACGGTTAGGAATACAATTACTAGAAGACATTCTATACTTTAAAGCACAGTCTTTTGCTCAAGCTTTTAGTTAATAAAGAACCTTGATGTTCCCATTGCAACCAAAAGTTTTCCTCTTATTCAAAATCAAAGAGAACTAACGAAGCTATAAAAAAAAAACAGTAGCTAAGCAAGTAACAAAAGAAGAAACATCAAAGTATTAAAGCAAGAAAACAACATAAGCAACAAATCAATTTATTTATGTACAAATGAAAATAAAGAAAACAAAACTTTTTCCCATTCCGGAAAAATTATAAATCTAAACTGAGGAATGAGCTGGGTTTTAGACATCAATTATCTAACCATGATCCAACTGTGCTGTTATAGAAATGGCACTCATATCCAAAACCCTGCAATCATTTCTTTTAGCCTGAGGGAGCTGAAGGAGCTCAAGCTGAGTGTCCATCATAGGACTGGCCTCTTTTGAAGTGTGTTGTCTCAGCTTACACTCAGTTAGATGGTTTCCCAATATAGACTCAGCAGATTCATTTCCTTCTCCTAGCTTAGTGACCTTGTGCTTCATATATGGTTCTCTCAAAATCTTAATCATGTTTGGGCTACCCTTCCGAGGTAACCATAAATGAGACCAGTCTGAAGCAAAGTACCCATTCAGTCGTGATGTCCAATCTCGGTTCAGGATCATTCCATATCCATCAGGGATGTCTGCTACTATGATGTCAACGTAATGACATGTCCTTTTGTTTTCACCTAATCGGATCAGAACATCCTCCATTTCCCCTACTACTTTGACACTGGTTTCATCAAGTTGAGTAACATCCCAAATAGTAGGCCTTAGCTACCCATTAAGTCTTTTGCAAACTTCCAGAGGCATAACATTCATGGATGATCCAGAGTCTACCAAACAATTATGGACCTTATGATTTAAAATTTCAAGAGTCACAAGGAAAGGTGGGGCGCTGGTTTTCTTAGTCTTGATCAACTCAATCTTTTCTTCCACCGGTTGATTTGTCGTGGGCAACTCTTCTTCCAGTTTGCCAGCTTTGCTTTCCTCATCATCTTCCACCGGTTTGGCAACTTTAATGAGTGGCTCTGTTTCCTGTTTTCCATGAATATCCTTAGGGATGTCATCTTTAGCCCTCACATCGGCCTACCCCTTACTTCCTCTTGCAAATCTGGAACCTTTGATATTATTGAATTGTTCTTAATGGCCAGGTTTCCATCTTTTGTGGTTGTAGGGGTATATTGAGACTTGAGAACGTCTTCTTCCGTGTTAAACAGTGATATACCATTCAATGAAAACATATTATCATCGTCTGGTTTTACTATGGTCTGTTTCTCCTTTTATTCCTCACCGCTGTCCCTAATCAATTCAGGATCCAACAACTTATTCATCACCAATGTTATTGAATGTAACCATTGAGGACACTTCTTCTTAGAATGAGGTTGTTGATGAAAGGTACAGAAATTATCTCCTCCTATCTCTGTTATGTTCATTGATGCCAAATTTGGAGGTGGGACCTGCCATTGGCTGTTATCTTCCTGCTTTGGATAGTTTGGCTTATTGATTTTCTGAGTGTCCCTCTCCTTTTCCAGATCTTTAATTCGGTTGGACATTTTCTGAAGTGATTTCATCATCTCATGATAATCAGGTAGTTGATCTTCTTTAGATTTTAATAGCAGTAAGCTTTTTCCTACAGTGGTCTTATCCTCAAATGAGCTAGGATAGTCCTCTATACTCTCACTTTCAGCCTCTATTCTCTCAGCCCCTTGGTAGGTTTCTGCCAGTGTGGGCTTGATTTTCATCTTAGCAAACATGGCCAACTCAGGGCCTAGGGCTGAGGTATAATACTCAATTAGGACTTTGTCTGAAGGTCTGTCAGTAGCAGAAATTTTTTTAAGTACAATGAAAATCTCTGAGTGAAACTATGTACCTTTTCATTCTTTTCTTTTCTTAACGAAACAAGACCTTTTATCAATGAGGCATGTGTCTTCTGAGCGGTATACTTACTTCTGAAAACCCTTTCAAAAATGTCCCAATTAGGAATGGAGTTTGCAGGTAGTCCAAAATACCAGGATGCTGCTGCCCCTTTTTGAGTATGAGGAAAAAGTCTACACACCACATATTCATGCTCTCCGGCCCTTAGCCCCTCTAATACTAGGTAAAAGCTTTGAAGGTGGTCATCTACAGCAATGTTGTCTGCAGGGTCAAACTTGGGCAAAAGCTTGTCAAAGGCTTGAGGTAGGTTATGCAAAGGAGGAGTTAAGTTTAGAGGTGACCTAGCTCTCCATGCTGGCAAAGGGTTAGGTTGATTACCAGCCATGAGAAAAAGTAAGCGAGTAACACTAGGAGAAACAGGGTTTCAAGGATAGAACCGGAAGCTTCAAAACATCTGCTGGTAGGGTAGTTGCGGGAAATCAAATTCCACGGCCAGCCTTTACTGGCGGCCCTCCTTCTAGTGCCAAAACTGATGAGGCCCGGAAGTTCGCAGGAGGCAACAGTAAAGGATTCTCCCCAATCAACGTTCCCAACTAGCTCGTTGACTGTTTGGTATAGGGAATCCATTCAGTTTATGGGCCGGCTACTGTAGGTCAAAGTAACACAAGGCTTTACCGATTGCGGCCCGGTCCACCGGAATTTGCATTTTTTGACTTAATATATGCAATGCACATGCCTATCTTAATTATGCGGGGTGATAAAGATGCGTCGAACTACACAATGTGCTGCGCAGGTTCTTACCTCTCGTCTTAGGTTCGCAAAAACCTAAACCACATATGCAACCATGAAGAAAAACAACTAACTATCTATCCCCGGGGAGCCAAAAGAATAATTATTTGTGAGTAATGTGTTATTTCCATGTATGATAAACAAATTTACAGATAACTGATATTTAAGTTTACGGCACATGAATGAGAGAATATTCTAACAACCAGATAGCCAATTGTTATATGAGCCACATACATTACTCCAGGTGAATTTTCCACAAATTAAATCAGAAATCATCCAACAAGACATAGGTCATAAGGTTAGAACGATCTCACGATTCATGAACACAAGCTGAAAAATAAAGTAGTTCATCTTCCTGCCGTCCATGGTACAACATTTGGAAACTTCACAACTCTTTCTCCAACAGGAAAACTAAAATATTTTATTGCAAAAGGAAGTAGTTCTTCTTACAATATGTCCTCCAATCTTACTGGGAAAAATCCCCCTCTTTCTCTACGTTTCCTATTTTTATACAAAAAGCAAAAATTGGTTGGGCTGCCCAAAGTGACCTTTGGGCTTCCCAACCCTTTTTTCTTCCCAACGTTTCATTTTTCCAACAAAAACTTTTACAAAGGTATTAAATTACAATACAGTTGACCGGTCCTCTTGTGAGGAGGGTTCTGCTTGGTTTCCCAAGAATTTCTTCCATGCTACTGCTTCAGCAGCAAGATCCTCAAACGAGCTCGGCTCTAAAAACTGAATGTTTAGCTCGAACTTTTCATCCTGGTTTCTAATGGCCTCTACCCTGGCTGTGTTCAATCGCACCTGCTCTTCTAAAAGCTGTATACTGACGGTTGTATGGCATATTTCATTTTTTAGCATTTGATCATCAATAGTTTTGATGCATTGTACTCTGGCTTCTTCATCTTGCTGTCCTTTCTGCAACATTTCTACAAATGCATCATCATCAAGGAACTCATATAGCCTCTGCTCGGCTTCTATCTGACATCTGTTGTAGGTAACCAGGGCTCTCCTGAAGAATTCTGCACAGACTCCTTTGGTCTTCTTGACAGTTTTCTGAAAGTCTTCTGCAGTATTGATAGCGAATTCTATCAGATCATGGTCCCATTTAAGGGCTTGTTTATCCTTGGATGGTAGCTCAGCTAGGACTTCCTCTTCATTCTCTACCCTTGCTATCCTTGTAGTTAATACTTTGAGGATGTCTTGGGACCTGTCAACAAAATAAGAAGCTGTTTCCAAGATTTATTCAAGTCGGCTATCAATCTGGAGGACCTGGCATATTTCTTCTTCTAGAGCAGTTTGCAGGTGTAGCACTTTAGCTTTCTGGGCCAGGATGTGTTCTTTAACTGGCTGTAGATCAACCTGCTGTTCCTTTGCTGCTTCCAGCTACTCTTTCAGTCCTTTAACGTATGCGGCATTGGACTCATAGATAATGGACTGATGCGCTTCTAGGTCTTCTATCTTTGCCTTCAACTGCTCCTTTTCATTCTTTAAGTCTTGGATTTCCTGTTGTGCACTTTCCAGAGCCTCATGTGTTGTTTCTTTGGCCTGTGCTTCGACCTGGATGGCACAGATTTCACTCTTTGTGGCTTCCATTTCTCTCAGCACATGTTCATATTTTCTCTTAAGTCTATTGCCTTCTTCCCTTTCTTTTCTCAGGGTGTCCTTAAGCTGAGAGGAGGTCTTCTTGGATGACTCTATTTCAATCATCATTCTGTCTATGTTATCCTCTAAAGCATGTATTGCTGCTGTCCCGGCCCTTATAGTAAACCTTGGATCTACATCTGTTCCTACCATCATAACCTTATTTGTTATCATTTTGCTGGCCATTTCTTCTTCCCCTACCTTTCTTTCTGTTCTCCTCATTATCCTTTTAGTAGCCCTACCATAATATACGGTGCTAAAATCTGGGACTTCTTCACCTTTTTCCTGCATGAAGGGTACCAGCTGAATCATAGGGGAAGCAGCTTCGATGGTAGTGGGCACTTGAGGGATCTGCACCTCGAGGTTTTCCTCTCCCTGACTCAGCCCTGATGATGTTTCGGGAGCTTGCTGTTGCGTCAACTTAATCTGTTCAGCCTCCTGCTCTCGCAGTTCTTCGTCTAACTTTCTCTGGGCTTATTCGGCTGCTTGCCTAGCAGCTTCTTCTGTTTCTCTGGCTACTTCATTGGCTCGTTCAGCTGCTTCCTGGGCAGCTTTCCTCTTGTATTATTCTCCTTTTAGCATCCACTCTGCAGCTTCCTCTTCCAGCCTCCGAGCCTCCTCTCTTATTCTTTTGGCTGCTTCTTCAGCCTTAGCTTGCTTGGATTTATCTTGTTCAGATCCTTTCCCACCCTTGGTGGGGTTCTTCGGCTTGAATCTTTTCCTGAGTGCTGCCATGTTAGGGGCATTCATATAGACTGATTCATCTTTATCGTAATGATGGCTGTATTCGAAGTATACTTTATGTTTCCTGCAGTGTTCCACTACTTTGCTATGAGTGTCATTTCGTCTGAAAGTCATCTCGCCAAAGCGGAACTTCCCAAGCTCCTCTACAAAGTCTACAGCCTGCTTCACATTGGCGAAACTGCAGCTTCCTAGCTTAAATGGTAGAGGTGGATAGGCATCCTTCTTTTTCTGAAACAAGAAGTGACCAATACCGTCAATAAACACTTGTCTTACTGCCTCTTTGTGGACTATATAATCCGTGGCATACTTTGGCAGTAGATGGGGTGTCTTTGATCCCCCATACATTCTAATATACATGCCATTTTCGGTCAGGAAATAATCTCCATACTCTTCAATCACTTGCATGGCATCTTCAGACATACAATCACATCCTCCCCAGAAGATGAGCTTGTATAATGGCATAATAAATTGCTCACATACTTCTTGGTAGTGACCGTGGTACAGATGAGCCCACAATGGTTTGTAAGCTGAGTAAATAGGCATTATGTCCCTATCCCATACACACTGGAGGCCTGGGAAAGGCTGGTTACAGAGTAGGCAATCTATCAGAATCGAGCTCATATAAAACTCAGATCTTTTCCGAGCTTCTCCTCCTTTTGCTGCAGCTACACAAGAGGAGAGACTACTCGATACCAGGCTGGCCCAATTGAAGACCGTTCCTTCTGTTGCCACATAGAAAATCAGGGGTATCCATTCAAATTTGAATAACCTTCCATTTTCCCTCCCAAAAATCCTATTCAGCATCAGGGCTATGAATCTGTAAGGGGCTCTAAGGATGGCTGTGTCATAATCTTCAGTTGCTCTATGTCTATAGAGCTTCCCTGGTAATAGCATTCTCCTCATGGTTTCTACTAAATCCATTCTGAGGTTGTCCAACCACTCATTGGACAAGAAGACCTGAGGTTCAGGCAGATGGTAAGCTAAGGCCACGTATCCAGGGCTAAATCCAGCATAGCCCTGACCCTCAACATTACACATAAGCATTGTGTCATGGTTGGTGTGTGGCAGGATCCATTTCATCACTTCCGAGCATGGAAACAGCTCTGGCCTGGTGGCGACCTTCATAATGGCATATTTTTCTATATTTGCGTAAATGGGTGATTCCTCAAGACCCATGTCTGGGACTTCCCTGCGGGAAATCAACCTGTATATGTCTCCCCATTTATATTCAGGTTCAACCCCTGTGACACATTGGGTGTCCTCATAGATGTACTCAGTTTTTGTTTCTGCTTCAGGTACTGATACTTCTTCCGTTGCTGGGGATTTCTTCTTCTGCCTTCTGGACATTATGAGTTCGTCCTGCAACGTAAAACATTATGACATTTAAGCAGTTTGAATTTGTGGCGTTGTGCATCAATTTATCCTTCCTCAAATGTATCATAATCGTGTACATTCAATAAAAACAAATATAAGTTCCTCATATTGAGTAACCGCACTAGCGCACCGTATTGTGTAACGTGCTGTTATCCCATGCAACTAATACATATATTATTCAACCTTACAATGCCTTATGAATGAACCATCTTATGATCTATTCTATATGCAGCAAGTTTATCTGTCATATTAGTGTTAGCATGAAATCTTCATGAAATTGCAATATGCCACTTTTCGCATGGTAACGATACAAACAAACTAGCATATTATGTGCAATGTGCAATACTTTTCCATTAATCTATTTTATTAACAAACGGAGTGAAGGTTCGCGACAGCCAACATTTTAACTATAGAGCTCAGCACACGCGAGACTAACGATGACTCATGCGGCCTACGGCGGAAAAGCTCCATTACCCTGACCATACATCATTTGGGAAACATTTACTTTCTGCCCTGGATATTCCCGTGGAAAACCACCCAAGCTGCTCTCAACCCACGCAGTACAAACGGCGAAACCCCCCCTTAACAAGCTAGGGCTTTCAGGCGACGGGAACCGAAAGGGCTGCTAGGGTTTTCACAATCGACACGGGCTGCGACTGGAGCAGCGAAGGAGCAGCACTATCGACCGAAAAATATCTTTCAACAACCCAGTGCCCCCCAGCAAACCAATAAATTCTTTGACGGAACTATGCCTAATAGTGCGAGGAAAACAGCCTGGGTTCAAACCCCTGGAAAGCACTTAGGGAAATAATCGCCCACCAGACTCCCCAAAGCAAGACTCCAACCCCGACCCTTCCCTGCGTAACGACCGCCTGCGCCTAAAACCTTTCAACCCTTGCGCGCAAGCAATGACTAACAGGCGGAAAGTAATCGGCTTAACCGGTTAAAAACGCCCCCCCTCACCCTAGGTTAATATAATAACCGACCTAAACAAGCTTAAATCCTATCTGGGCGAGGGAAAAAACACCGGGAACCCTAACCACGGTAGAAAATCAACATCGTTCAATGCAATGGGGAAAAAACGAGATGCACCTACCTGGAAAACTGGCGAAATGATCAAGCTGATGACGGTTGGAATTCTACCCTCGCCACCTGGAAGCTGGTACAGTGATAGCTAGACCTTCTCTCGGCTCGTAACATGACAGCTCAACTCACCGCGACAGTGCTCGACAATAAAACGATAAAATCCCCCGACTGTCGCATCGTATATATAACAAATGCCACACGTGCAAGCAATTAAATCGAGCGCGAAACAAAAGCGGCGTCGGGCGACTCGAGCTTCAGTCCCTCCGCAACGGTGGACCACCCCCAATACCAAATCACCCGAACGGCTACATATAACGCACGAATGAGAACCAAACATCGGGCGTCGGCGGATACCTTGGTCGGGTGACCAAGAGCCCGGACCCCTCCGCAATGGCGGATGCTCGGAACATGATGTCGTCCGCCACGGAGGAGTAAGAGATAGCCCAGCGCTCTACCACAAGGTTGGCGATAACAAACACACATCGGAGCGTTGAGGCAAGTCTAATTCTACATTGATCCACAACGGCGGCGCTCAGAACCACAACCCAGATTGCAACATCGGCCACGGAAGTATTCAACCTCTCCCGACACGGAATAAAAATCACCAGAAACATAAAGGACACGACAACCACCCTCAATGGTAAAGCAAAGTAAACAACCTCTGCAACAGTCTGCATGGAAAAAGCACTCCAGACTAGAACATCACCCGCGACGGCGGCGCAACCAAAAACGATCAAGAGTTAAAAAACGCCCGCAACGGTGGGCTCGTCAAACGGAGCAACTCCCGATACAAGAAGGTTTTGAAATATTTTGCAAGTCGACAAGGAGCTCAATTAAATATGGGATTCCTTAAACATTTAAATGAGGATAAACCAATCGATTGATAGCAACCCAATTTCGAGAAGACGCTTCAAAATCCAAAGGCCAAAATCAATAAGCTGAAATCAAGAAAAGAACTGACTAATTCAAAGTAAGGGAGGGTCCCAAAAATTTTTGAATTTTGGGAAATTGTTGCAGATGCAACAGATTGTTTTAAAATTGTATTCCTATGCTCAAATATCCTGGAGAGAAGAATCCTGAGCTCACTATAATTTTGACATGTTAAAAGACTAGGAAGGTCGGCATTGCAACAAATATTATGAAACTGAGATCTAATGTGGGTGTATGCAAGGCACTTTAAGAGGAAGTGATTTTCATCCTCAATGTTCATATTATCACAGAGATGGCAGATCCTTTCCACCCATGGAGTTTTAGGAATTATCCAATTACCTGTTTCACTATGGAGCTCATGAGAGTTCATTCTTATCTTGGCTATATTTTTTTTTCTTTGAACTAGTTAAAACATATAGATACTTTTGATCTTCTAGAGTAGGGTTGATGACCTCCTTATAATATCTTAATTTTCTTTTATCCTCTAAATATTTATCACACCACATTTTCATTTTAAACTTAGAAGTAACAATATTTTTAATGTTATTATTTTTTGTAATGCAACATTTTTGTCGATCTCCCAATGGTTTAACCAGGACTTGGTATATTTATACCAACCTCGCTTGATCCTTAGGTGGTTTTGGATGGAATTAAAAGCTAGATTAGGAATTCTATGGTCTCCCATGTTATTGATTTTGTGCTTGTACAACAGGAACCTATTCATAGCTAGGCTCTTGATAGGGGAAAGACCCACTTCGATAAGGATAATAGGATAGGGTGTGTTGCTTTTAATTTTGGGGTTATATGTTATAAAGTGCTTCTATATTTGCTCAATATTTCTCCATGATTCTTTAGAGATGTTGCAACCCCAAACCTCACACCCATATAAGATAACAAGAGTGAATAAAGTTTCAAATAGGAGATTCATTTTATCCCACATCACAAGCTTGGATCCTTTACAATTAT
Source organism: Pseudotsuga menziesii (assembly GCA_001517045.1). Taxonomy (NCBI): domain Eukaryota; kingdom Viridiplantae; phylum Streptophyta; class Pinopsida; order Pinales; family Pinaceae; genus Pseudotsuga; species Pseudotsuga menziesii. The sequence continues at coordinate 222,400 of LPNX010264016.1, forward strand.
TTTCAAGACCAAAGTAAGCTTTCCCCCCTCCATTAATCCTTTTCTCAATTCTATAGTTCCAGTTAAGCTTGTGATGAATATCAATTCCTTGGTATTTGTATGAAGACACTTCCTCCAAGTTCCTATTGTCATACAAAAATTAGCGTAAGTGTCCCTCTTGGATTTGATAATCATAACTTTTTTTTTGTCAGTGTTAATATCCATACCCATGGTAGAGTAGAAATCATTAAGAAGTATTAGTTGCTTATCAAGATCAAACGGGCACCTTGCCAGAAGAACAATATCATCACGGTAGAGAAGAAGGATGATGACTATTCCAGCTAAGATCGTGCCAGAACATCCTACTTCCTCTAAACAACCTTCTAGCTTATTGATGTAAATGCCAAATAGGGTAGGGGAGAGGGGGAAACCTTTTTTAACTATGATATTACACTTAATATCTTTTGACCCCCCCACATATCTCTTAAACATGGCAATTACAATTTTGTATAACCTTATTGCGGCAGCTCTCTAATCGAAAGGAACCTTTAGCTCTTCGAATCTATTCCAAAGGTTATTTCTAGGTACCGTATCGAAAGCATTTCTAATGTCTACAAAGAAACAAAAGATATTGGATTTATCATTACGACATTCCTCCGCAATGATCCTAATTTCAACGATGTGGTCTGTTTTTGAGTGTTGTCTTCTAAAACCCGCTTGGACTTTACCTCTCTTACCTTCAGTTTGAAGCCATATGTTGATATTCTTTTCTAAAATAATACCATATAACTTGGCTAAGAGAGGGCTAATCATAATTATCCGATAATTAGAGGGGTTATTTGTATCCCCACTTTTAAAAATAGGGATAATGAGGCTATGAGTCCAAGGTTTAGGGAACCCTTGCTTGACTGCTTGATTCATTAGCTTGTGGATGTGAGGGATGAGGAAAAGACCTCCAATTTTTAATATTTATGCCTGGTAATCTTCAATGTCCTTGGTGTTTCAATTTTCCATACTCTTAACCCCAAAATATATGTCTTCTAATGAGAAAACTTCTTCCATTTTGAGCAGGGTTTCAAAGTTATATATGACATTTGAGGATTCATAAAGATTTTTAAAATATGAGTTCTAGTCATGTAAAGCAATTTTATAATTATCTTTAGTTTTTCTAGTTAAAATCTCCCTTCATAATTTCTTAGGAGCCACCTTAGAGAGGTGTAAGAGATTTTCTTGTCTTTTATGGATATATTGCATTTTTTTCCTTTTATTTAGGGCTTTGTATAGTTTTATCTTGTCAATTTTAAGAGACTCATCAACAAGTTCCTTAATTTCGCTCTGCACCCTTTTACAATATTTATCATACCAATGGTTGGTTTTTCTATTCCTTTTATTACTTGAAACTTCAATTGAGTACTTGTTAATAGAATATGAGAGGGTTGTAGTAAAATCATGATAAAGGTCTTCTATGGTGTCTATAAAATAAAGGAAGTAAATTAATTTTTAAATCATTTAGAAAAAGATCATGTTCATTTCTGTCAAGGATCAAGTTCTTTTTGGTATAAGGATTATTTTATATGGGATCTATGTGCATGGAAAAATTGAGAGTTACAACTAAAGGTCTATGATCTGAGTCAGGATTGTGGCCTTTTAAGACGTCAAAATTTATTATTTTGCTGTATAAAAGGATATCAAAAACAACATACTCTACCACACTGCTACCAAGTCCATGGATACAGTTCATCTGGATATAATTGGGCCACTTCTTTAAATCATTGCAAATTTTGAGATCTTGAGCACTACAAAGTTTGACTAGCTCAGACCCAAACAAATTTTCCCCTAGATCTTTAGAGCTTCTTTTGTACCTACTAGCTAGAGTAAGGTCTTCATCTAACCAAAGAGGGTTGGGGTTGGAATAATTACTTAGAAGAATGCCTTGGTTTCTTCAAGTTCGAGCATTAAAGTCACTTATTAAGAGGATATTCCATTTATTCCTTAAGATAGAAATATCATTCTCTAACCCATTGTAAGGTAAATTTTTATCTAATTTTTTTTTCTTGTAGAAGTTAGAATAAATAGGGGGGAAATAGCAGATTGGTATGTAGGTTTTTTTATCATTAATGTTGGAAATATCTATCCAAAATATTGGTTGTAAGGGTCTTTTTTATAAATCCTAGAATGGGGGGAGATGTTCTTCCTAATATAGCAAGTTATACCTCTGATGCCTCCATGATAGGATCACTTGTTCCAGATTGACCATAGTACAAAACCATCTATGTTAGAAACTTTAGATTCTTCGTGCTCCCAAGTTTCAACTAACAATATAATATCAACTTCATTTGGGATCCAACTTAGCTTGGGGACTTTGTTCCATGGGAATCCTCGAAAGTTCCAAGAAAGGATCCAGAGCATGTTGAATTGCTATTGTTTGCTATCATTTTGGTTTCTATCTCGAATAACGGTTTTTCTATTTCTGTATATTTCCCATTTTCCTTCCTTCCTAGCTTATTTTACCTTTTGAACCTCCTTTCTTAATTCTTCTTGATCTTCTGGAATGAGAGATTCATTTATAAATATTCTCATTCCTTTTAGACTTGAGGTTTTACTAAGTATGTCATACTTATGGTCACTAGAGCTCACCTTTATCCGAGTCAGCCTTCCTTTATTTTCAGTTAATTTCCCCAACCTTGTTGCTTCTGTAAGACATGTTGTTTCAATATGTAATCTACTATGTAATTCTTTCTGCACTATGGTTAAAGTGTCCTTGTCTACCTCCTCTTTCAAACCAAAGATTATAAGGTTCAAGGCCCTTTTGTTATGCTCATGGTCTAATTATATCAATTTTTTCATTTCCTCTTTAATGGGTTTACTGTTTAGGGTGAGATTGTTGTTAACTTTTTCTTCTAATTATTTAATCATGTCCTTCATTTTAATACTTTCTAATGGTGTTTGCATCGTCTTGTTGGGATGTTTGGTTTGTATCTTGGATTTGTTTTTCTATTACCTCTAATCTGATCTCCATTGTCTCCATTTTATTCTCCAATAATTTTATTTTATTTTCTATTTGTTTTTGGATCTTGTCTTCAAGAGATGTAAATTTATTTTTCAACATGGCTTCTAACTCTGTTTCTAGATTAATTTCTCTTTCTTCTCTACGTTTCTCTAAAGACTCTATATATTCATACAAGCTCTCTAGAGTAATTGTGCTAGGTCTACCTTTAAAAATATTTGGTAGATGCGGTGAAGTATTCATATTTGTGAACAAAAAGAAATATATGAGAAATATATGAGCAATAGATATGTATTAGAAACAAAATATAATGAATGTGTGCACCTAATATAACCATTCCCAGATCTCCTTACATTTCTGATATAGTTGTTCGAGATCGCTCTCCAACCCTCATTTAGATCGATATGGAATGTGTCGGAAATTGCAGTCTCCTCAAATCATTCAAATGGAAGACTTGGGTGAGGCTCGCAGTGGTTAAAATCGTAGTCTCCTTAGTCTCATTCAAATTAGAGTCTCCTCAAATCGTAAATCGCAGACTTGGGAAAGGCTTGTGTGGTTCAAATTGTAATCTCCTCAATCTCGTATATATATATATATATATATATATATATGATTTTTTCCATGGGGCGTAGCTCAAGTGGTTGGGATATTTGGTTGTTGTACTTCCCACCAAGGTTCGAATCTCGTCAGGGACATTTTCTCCTTGGGAGCCCTTGCATGTGATGAAATATTAGGCTAGTGAGTTGTTTATCATTATTGGCCCTCTCAGGGGTAGTTTCCCAAGTTCATGTATACTTTCCAAGTGAGTATAAGAGATATTTTCCAAGGTGGATGTAGCCATGGTGTAAACTGGGAATCCACTTTTGTTCAAGCACATCATTAATGGTGGACAGTTAGGCTAGTTTTTAAAATCCATTCTTGCATCATAGTGGAAATTGTCCACTTTCATTCAAAGACATTTTGAATTTTTTTTTTAATCACCAGCTACAACTACATGCATTTGTATTTTTAATTTATGTGTAGTTTTTAAATGTTGAGCTATAGCACATTTGTTTCACTCAAGTAGTCACAAAGAAACATTAATTTACTTCTATGATAAGAATCCAAAGAAACATTCTACATGATGATATTATTAAACAAATTGCATAGGCTACAAAATATATGAACATGATATCATTAGACAAATTACATAGGTTACAAAATATGACCATTGCCTAATAATTTAATAAGATGGATTGGTGGTGTTACTCTTATGAGAAAAGAGAGATGATGTGGAGTAAATTATGATTAAATTAATGAATATTATATTTTATCAATAGCCATAATGATGTAAATGATAGGAATTGTATAACATGGATTTATGATTATTGGGTATAAAAATTGCAAGGGAAGATTTTGAAGATTCATAATTATTAATTGTTCATATTTTTATCACTGTTTTTTTCTATTACAAGAAATGAAATAAAGTTGCAATTAATAAATGATTGAAAATTTGATTACAATTATACAACATAACCCTCACCTATAGAACTCAATGTCAATATCAACGATGTTAAATGAAGTTGCAATTAATAAATGATTGAATATTTGATTACAATTATACAACATAACCCTCACTTATAGAACTCTTGAGAGATCCTTGTTTTTATAGGTTTTATTTGGAGAATTCTATGTATGAAAAGAGAAGGTATTTCTCAAATTATACCATATAATTGTTTTTTAACTTTATTATTTCCTCACAACAAAAACTCAAGTTTTTGAACTTTTTCCAATCTTAAAGTGTACATACAATCGACAGAATCACATTAATTTTACAATGTGGGTCCTAACCTAAAGTTGAAGACCAACAAAATATATTTTCAAATTAATTAAAACTAAGAAATTTGATAAAGCATGATACTTCTTGCCATGTCATCATGTAGTTGAACCATTATTAAAACATGGTTCATATATGAGGGATTTTAGCACATACAAGGGATTGACATATAAAACCAATATATACTCACCTTTACAAACCTTTTTTAGATTGCAAAATTTGAAGAAAGTTTTGACCATGAATAGATTTTATCCCTCTTGGGAACTTGGTGTACAATTTCTTGAGCTTTATACAAGTATATCATTGTGTTCAAATAAAACTTGGCATTTAAGGGATTGGGGTTAGGGGTTTAATTTAATGGGTATTTATCTCTTTTTATGTTATATAGCCATCATATACTATTAATTTTAAACTCATTACTGATGTTTATTTAATTTCAAAATTTTCAATTTGATAGGCAAGTTTAAAACTTGATCGTCTCCACACATATGCCATGATGGCACGAGTTAAAAATGGAAAATGTAGTGATCATTTAAATGGAAACTCTAGTCTAGTACAAATTCACCATTCCAATGGACAGTATAGTCATGTCTATGATTCAAAGGGAAACCCTTGTTTAAATGGAAGATACATTCTATAGTATGAGTTAGAAAACCTAGTGTTCAATCATTTCACTCTATATAGTATACCAAATATCCCTTGAGATGAATAACTTTCCACAAGTTTACTATTCTAAAGTATATACATATATATATAGCTTTGGAAAATTAAAAATGTGAGATGTGAAAAATATGTTATACTTGAACCTATAAAAAGTGTAATTTAAAAAGTAATTAAACATTATACGGACTTATGTGTGTGTCACATCTTTATCCTTTCTCAAATTATATATAACTTCACAATGGATATAGATGTGGTTGCTTGGAAGCATGAAAATTTTAACCATATTCTTTGAGTCAAGCAATTACAAACTTGTATGAGGAGATATATATTTGATTATATAAAGAGAGAACGATAAGAATAGTGAAATTTCTCAAATTTGATAAGAATGAATTTTTAAATTGAAATTTGATATACTTTATATAAATTTGTTTTGCAATTTAGTTAATTTAAATGTTATTCCTCTATATTATTGGTTTTATGATTCCTATAGGGGAAATACCCACTTTTATAAGGAGAATATGATAGGGCATGTTGCTTTTAATTTTGAGGTTATACATTATAAAGCGCTTCTAGATTTGCTCAACCTTTCTCCATAATTCTCTAGAGATGCTGCAACCCCAAACCTCACACCCATACGAGATAATAGGAGTGACTAAAGTTTCAAAGAGGAGCTTCTTTTTATCCCACATAAAAGGTTGGATGCTTTACAATTATTTTCAAGACCAAAGTAAGATTTCCACCCTCCATTAATACTTTTCTCAATGCTATAGTTCCATTTTAGCTTGTTATGAATATCAATTCCTAGGTATTTGTAAGAAGACACTTCCTCCAAGTTGCTATTGTCATACACAAAATTAGCATAAGTGTCCTTGGATTTAATAATCATAACTTTTGTTTTGTCAGTGTTAACAGTCATAGCCATCGTAGAGAACAAATCCTTAAGAAGTATTAGCTTCTTATCAAGATTGGATGGACACCTTTCTCGAAGAACAATATCGTCAACGTAGAGAATAAGGATGATGACTATTCCAGCTAAGATCGTGCCAGAACATCCTGCTTCCTCCTAACAACCTTCTAGCTTATCGATGTAAATTCCAAATAGGGTAGGGGAGAGGGGAAAACCTTGTTTAACTCCAAAATTACACTTAATATATTTTGACCACCCCTTGTTGCTCTTAAACTTGGCAATTACATTCTCGTATAACCTTATTGCGGTGGCTCTCAGCTCGAAAGGGGGCCTTTATCTCTTCTAATCTATTCCAAAGGTTATTTCTAGGCACCATATCGAAAGCCTTTATAAAGTATACAAAGCAACAAAAGAGATTGGATTTATTATTATGACATTCCTCCACAATGATCCTAAGTGTAATGAGGTTGTCTGTTGCTGACTATTGTAATCTAAAACCCACTTCGCCTTTAGCCCTCTTACCTTCATTTTCAATCCATATGCTGCTCTTCTTTTATGAAATTATACCATATAACTTGTCTAAGAGAGGGCTAATAATAATTGTCCAATAATTAGAGGTGTTATTTGTATCCCCACTTTTAAAAATAGGGATAATGAGGCTCTGAGTCCAAGGTTTAGGGAACCCTTGCTTGACTGCTTGATTGAATAGCTTGTGGATGTGAGGGATGAGGAAAAGAACTCCAATTTTTAATATTTATGCCTGGTAACCTTCAATGTCCTTAGCTTTTCCATTTGTCAGACGCTTAACGCCAAAATCTATGTCTTTTAATGAGAAAACTTCTTCCATTGTGAGCAGAGTTTCAAATTTATCTATGACATATGAGTATTCATAAATATTTTTAAGGTACAAGTTCTAGTCGTGTAGTGCAATTTTATTATTATCTTTATTTTTTTCTAGTCAAGATATACCTCCATAATTTTTTAGGAGCCACCTTAGAGAGGTGTAAGACTATTTCTTGTCTTTTATGGATATATTGCATTTTTTTTCCTTTTAGTTATGGATTTGTATAGTTTTATCTTGTCAATTTTAAGAGACTCATCAAGAGCTTCCTTAATTTCACTCCTCACCCTTTTACAATATTTATCATACCAAGGGTTGGTTTTGCTACTCCTTTTATTACTTGAAACTTCAATTGAGAACTTGTTAATAGAATATGAGAGGGTTGTAGTAAAATTATGATAGAGGTATTCTATGTTGTCCATAAGATAAAGAAAGCAAATTAATTTTTAAATCATTTAGAAAAATATCATGTTTATTTATGTCAAGGATCTAATTCCTTTGGGTATAAAGATTATTTTATATTGGATCTCTGTGCATGGAAAAATTGAGAGTTACAGCTAAAGGTCTATGATCTGAGTCAGGATCATGGCCTTTTAAGATGTCAAAATTTATTATTTCATTGTATAAAGGGATGTCGAAAATAACATAGTCTACCATGCTGCTACCAAGCCCATGGATGCAGGTCATCTAGCTAGAATTGGGCCACTTCTTTAGACCATTGCAAATTATGAGGTCTTAATCACTACAGATTTTGACTAGCTCAGACCCAAACAAATTTTCCCCTAGATCTTTAGAGCTTCTTTTGTACCTACTAGCTAGAGTAAGGTCTTCATCTAACCAAAGAGGATTGGGGTTGGAATAATTACTTAGAAGAATAGATTGGTTTCTTTAAGTTCGAGCATTAAATTCACCTATTACGAGGATATTACCTTCATTCCTTAGGATAGAAATATCATCCTCTAACCCATTGTAAGGGAGATTTTAATTTTTTTTCTTATAGAAGTTAGAATTAATAGGGTCAAAATAGCAGATTGCTATGTAGGTTTTTTTATCATTAATGTCAGCAATCTCTATCCAAATATATTGGTTGTAAGGGTTTTTTTATAATCCTATAATGGGGGGATATGTTCTTCCTAATATAGCAAGCTATACCTCTGATGCCTCTGCGATAGGATCCCTTGTTTCAAATTGACCATAGTACAAATCCATCTATGTTAGGTGTTAGCACTAAATTTATTTTTGTCGGAATTGGTATTATTTCCTTCAAAATTTTAAGTTTTCATGGGTGATTGAGTTGGTTTCCAAAGTTTTCTCATTAAGATATTTTCAAGTTGGCAAAGAAGAGAAGTTAAAGGAATTTTAGGTAAAAAGAGAAATAAGTTTTTCACAAGTAGGGAAAAAAGTTTTATTAACTTTTGAATGAAATTTATAAAATGGGTTTTATAAAATTATTATTTTATTTATATTCAAACTTATATAGTTTTGGATATTTTTTCCAAAGTCTAAAAGTGGCCTCTTATTCATCAAACCAAGTCTTAATGAAGGTTTAAACGCTAAACAACATTTATTACCTTTATTAAGGTATAATCAAACCACTAGCACATATAATAATCCAATGGCTAATGTAAAAAGTGAAAACTCATCAATGGGTATTAGTGTTTCCGGAGAGTAAAGTTGTGAGGTGGTTAAATTGGAAAGGTGGTAGCAGAATTTAAACCACTTTCCATGTGGTAACTTTTGGTGAATTCCTTGGAGAAAAATGGTTTAAAAAAAACAACTCAGTGAAGGCTCTGAAATAGACCATTATGTAAAGTTGGCCTGGTTTTTAAAAAATCATTTCATTTGTGTGTTGCCCGTGAAAGGAAGGAGACAGTTTGCCATATTTCCAACTTCAACTTTTACATGTTTACAATCACAGGGAAAATAGTGAAGATAAAGAATCTAATCAAGGAGATGGAAATTGATTTTAATAGAGTAAGAAAAGGGAATCCACCAATCAAAAATGCGGAAGGGAAGCCCAAAAAGAACATTAGCCCGGAAGTGTTGCATAAATATATACAGTGAGAGCATTTGTGAAGGTATTGGTATGTGTTTAAAGTCTTACAAACAGAATTTACAGTGGAGAGTGTGCCAAAGATTGGTATTATTCAAGTGTTTGGAGACACTATTAACAAATATGGCTACCTTGATCAATAAATTGATGGGATTGCTCTTACAGTAGATGATCTTACAAGGATATATGCTATATGTTCTCTGTTTATGAATTACAGCTAAAAAATTCAAGGTTTAGAAGCAACATAGCATATTTTTTCTGAAAATGACTGTTTTAGTCATTTTATTCAACGACATGTTTCTAGCAAAAAGAGAAGAATTTTAAAAAAATTAAAGAGGTTTTTCATCATAACATTATTATCTACAATAACCTCTCTCCGTTTTCACCCAGGTGCTACAAATTCATAGCAAAAAATTCATCTTCAGAGGGAAAATGTTTAGATGTCAAAATGACTGTTCTAGTCATCAAATTAAAATACTTGTTTACATAAAATTAAGATTAATTTTGGGAAAATGAGAGAGTATTTTCTTCACAACATATCTTTCCACAATAACCTCTTTCGGTGTTCACACAGGTGCTATGGTTTAGCAGCAACAAAGTTAGTTGTACGGGCCATTTTTCATGTTTTCCAAAGGACTATTTCAGCCATCAAATTCAAAGAATTGTTTTGGACAAATGGAATTTAATTTTACAAAAATGATAAAGTTTTGTATTCCTAACAGGCCTATAATCAAAAACCTCCTTCATTTTTTACACAGTAATCACAGGTTCAGAGAATTTAAAATATCTTCACAAGTCATTTTTCCAGAAATCTACAATTATATTATTTGAGTCATCAGCTTCAAAGGAATATTTCGAGGATATTGAGATGATTTTGGAGAAATGAAGACATGGGTTTTTTTGGGAACATGTCCAATTATAAAAACCTCTCCCATATTTCACACAGTTGTCACCATTAGAGATATGCATGAGAAACGTTGTTGTAACTGTTTCTATTTTTAGAGTTCAGTTAGGTTTTGAATTCAAATTTAGGTAGAGGTTATTCTTATATAAATTAAAATGTAATTGATAGTTTTGAGGAGGATTTTCAAGAGAGGAGAGACTCTACATTGTAATGGCTTCATGTTTTCAGTAAATGAATAAAATTTGCATAGGAGAAATGTAAAATCTTTTTCATGTCAAAGATTCTTGTGCCATCTTTTTCTTCAGTAAGTAATTTCTTTATGTGATTGTTTATCCTATTTCCCACTCCATTTTGTATTTGATTTCATGCTTGAGCATTAGTTTTTATGGGATAGAATTCATCGTGCATGCTATAGGTCCATTGTTCAATCATTTTCAAAATATTTTCTTCTAAAGTCTTGCAGAATTCACCCTAGTTAGGTGCTCTGTTTGATGGAATGTCTCCCTTTGTCTACTAATCAACATGTTTGTTAACACCTCTACCTAGCAGAGGGTCGAAGAGACCATGGTAAAGAGAAATAATGGTTTCTTGAAAAATTTGGCTAAATATAATGGTGTGAAAGTATGTATAAGGGCGCGTAAGCAATGAAATTATCACATGATCCAATGGTGTAGAGCAAGGGAATGGAGATCAATGGCTTATGATATACCCACTCTATGAAGATGCACGGATGATAAGGACATATGGAGAATAATTAATAGGATACGAAGATCAACGGTCACAAATCTAGCTTGATGAAATCCACGATCAATGTGAAGTCCTCTCCGTAGACTTGCACGTTCGTTAAAACGAAGGAGCTCAGCGGAATGGGTATGTGTAGGCTTATCCGACGTCTGGAAAATAAAGGGAAAATGCATCGACGGTCATCAATGGATCCAGAGGATGGAGTTGCATGATGGTTGGAGACAAAAAGTGGTAGCGGAATGGAAACCACGGTACACGCGGCAGTTTGTGGTGCATTCCACAGGGAAAAGCAGTTTGAGGGAAACCGCTAAAAGGGGCCTCTGGAGTGGGCTCCTATATAAGTAGTGTTGAATTGTTTGAAGAACTATTTTTAATTATGCTGGACGAATGAAAAGGAATGCTTGCTCACCATCCTTTAACAATCAACCTCGAGTATATGCAGTTACAGTAACAGGTAATTCCCGAATACTCGAACTTCATCCGCCGAATTACCGTTGTTTTTCTGTATTATAGATAAAGGGAAAGATTTACAAGGGTTTAACTGAGTTCTGGACGAGAGAGAAGAATACCTGTTTGACAGGGATAGAGGAGTATATGATCCTTTCTTGTCTGTGGGAAGTGTATCTGTTATCAAAGAAAGATTATATCGATACAATTCGTAGGGAAATGACATTTTAAATGCTTGTAAATTGTTTTTGTATCATTTTTCCATTGAGCAAACCCTGCATTTTCCCGAGTTTGCCGAGTGGTGTGCAGTTAACTATTATTCTTCAGAGAGAGTTATTGTAAGTCATTCTACATCTAGGATACTGTGTAAAATTGATGCAAAGGCCATCCGTGAAAACCTAAACATGCCCAACAATTGCCCCAATAGTCATGAGTCTATAAACGAGTCCGTTTTAGCTGAAGTGTACAAAATTTTTGAAACTAAGGTTCGTTATAAATTCTTGTCTAGCATTCTTAACGAGGGCCAGTCACTAGATAGTCTCTTTCTGCCATATCATGTTCACATTTTTAGGGATGAAATTCAATTAGTTGTGTCTTTAGTCTGTCAGGTCTTGGGTCTAGATGATGATTGTCATGTCAATGTAGTCATCTTGGGCTTCCTATTAAAAATGAGTTCGATGAGTTCTGAGTCTCAGTCAATTCATGTCTTCAGTTTAGACGAGTATCTAACAGAAGCTATACATCTCCAATTGAGTGAGTTTCCAAAAGTCAGCTTTTTCAAGTTTCAAACTTATTTGTTGAACATGTTACTATGTTCGAATGTCACCGAATTACAGTTCTTAAGTGTCATATTCTCTTCAGATTTGCCCAAGCAAATCAACATGTTTGAATTTGCAAATTATATCATGTTAGAAATATATAATATGTTGTTTGATGAAGTGTTACCCCGAGTATTGGAAGAAATGATGAGCATGATGCAATCCTCACCTGAGGATAGGATTGGAGATTGGTTCTTGTATAAGGACTTCACAGTTTTGAGAATATATGATTTTATTGGAGAGCCTTATAGACTGCCTGCTTTCCTTACTCCTAGGATTTTTGCATTGGAATATATGAGACAGAGATTGCATGCAGAAGAAGAACACTTTGGGGCTTTCAAGAAATCTTCCAATATCAAGTTCCCTCTTAAAGTTGGTTCTTTTACTTTTAAAAATAAAGGTGCTTTGGTGTTCGTAGAGAAATTGTTGGAAAGCATGAATTTTCAAAGGGATCAAAGGGTAAATTATGATCCCTATCATATAATCTCCCTGAGAAAACAAGAAAACAAAAATAATCCATTTGACCACCAAGTTGTTGAAGGTCTGAATGAAGTAGCCAATTTGTTTCATTTTATGGAAATTCCAGGATCTGATGAAAATACAAGCAGTAAACCGGTTGCAGTATCTCAAATGACAGATGGTTCTAATATTTTGGTTAAAATAAGTCTTTCTGAAGTTGAAAGTATGGAAATAGATGAGGATGGTTCACATAAAAAGGCCAAATTGTTTCAAGATGATAAAATTTTAAGTGAAGTTATTTCAGATGATTTAAAAAGAGTTGCTTTGGTTCCTACAAAATCTGTACAGATGAGTCAATTTTCTTTTGAAGGTGTAGATAATACAGAATCAGGCCCAGTTTTCAAATCTAAAGAAAAGCTCATGACTAGTTATGTGGAGAAGCAAAAGCAGTCCCTAGAAGAAACAAGGAATCTACTCCCACGGGTGAGAAGTTTAAATAATCCAAAGACTTCCTTGATTTCTACCCGGGACATAGAAAGAAATACTTTTAAATTGGCCATGGTAAGTGATAAGAAGGTGTCAGAAATGGAAGTGAGATTAGACAAGATCAGTGTACCAGATAAAATACAGTTACATAAACAAATGGGAGACATTATTTATTCATATTTATTGCTTGCTATGGTGAGAGTTAATAAGTTACAAGTTTTGGTTGACAAATTGGAAGTTCAGTTAAAACATGAGAAGGTTGAAAACAAGGCTAATTCCATTCAAATAGAAAAGCTACAAGCAGACATCATAAGATCGGTAAATGAAACAGGTAACACCCAGGAAATCAAAAGACTTCTAGAAGAAAAAGACAACGCCCTCAAGGTACTGAAGAAGAGATTGAAAATATCGAGTACAGAACATGTCCAGTCATCAGAATTAGTAGCATTACAGGAGGGGAAGGACAAGGTTCATCAGGATATGATGGAGTATAAAGGAAAGACTGTAAAATTACAAGAAGAAAAGGATAGGTGGCAAGCAGAACGAAACGAGTTAATATTACAAATTTCATGGCTGAAAAGGGATCAAAATGAAGAAAAAAAATCATGGAGGAACTAATGAGCTAGACTCCCACTGACGAGGACTTAACTATTGTGAATATTGAAAAACCTTTAAATGATTTTTCTGCAGATGACTTACTAGTGCCCATGTCCCAAGTCAGTTTTAAAGATGAAGAGATAAGATAATTAAAAGAGGAAAATGAAAAAATCAAATTTGAGCTAGCCAAAGCGACTGAAAATAAGAATAAGATATTACAAGATAAAATTCAACTACAGAAGAAATTTAATGAATTGAAAGAAAGGAACATAGGAAAGGGTCCTCTCCAGGGAGCTAAACACATAATATGGGATACATTATCCGTGGAAATTACTAAGTTCAGGCATTATTTGAACTTCATTGATGATCAAAGTGTATTGGTCAATTTGGCCAATCAAAGACTGAAGTTAGTAAATGAAACTATGCAGAGGAAACCCCTTGGCACAGCTCAGAATGCATTAAATTTCTTAAATTCATTAACATACCAAAAATTACAAGATATAGGAATCAAAGACAGAGTGGCAATGGTACCGTGGGCAAAAAGGTTTATTCATAAACATCATCTAATGAAGACAGTACAAGACAAGGCTGATGAAATGATCTCACGAATTAATTACTTCAAGCGGGCTTTTAAATAACTATTTGAAGATGGCATTCCTTCCTTTTGGGACGATGAAGGACGATTGTTTTCTCAAGAGCATTATCACTGCATGTTGGTGCAAAGCCATATGGATCATTCTAAATTTGATGATTTGGTAAAGGGGATGACAGAAAAAGTCATCGTAGATAAGCTGACAGAAGATTTTGAGATATTACAGAAATTCCTGATCATCAGGGGAGGGTTTCCTATTGTGTCTTATGAAGCCTACATAGAGCTGGAGCTGTCTATTCGGGAAATGATTGAGTATGATATTTCAAGTGCGGATCAATGGAGATCCATAGAAAAATTTGGAAAAACAAAGTATATCCTTCATTCATGAAAATAGGTGTTGCACGCTGAGGAGCTGCTTGGATGGGCCTTGTTACCGAGTTGATTTTAATTAAATGATTTGTTAGGATCGAAGCAAGTATTTTATTCCTAGTAGTTAGGAATTTAGTTAAAAGAATTTGATTAAGTGGGTTATTCAGTTATAAATATTCTTGGAAGAAGAAATGATTTTATGTATATAATTGCATTTATTTTATGTGATGGGGGTTGAAACCCATCTTGTTGATGAATGTTTTTTGAAGACATATTTTTGAATAAAAAAGTGGAATGCGTGTGGATTATCATAGATTCTTGTGCTATTTACTTTACAGTCTGTATTTCTCTTCCTCTGTGATTGTTTCTTCCAGTGTTACACTCCATTTTGTTTTCTTCATAACTGAAGCATAGTGTTGAATGGTTAGAATTCATATTGGTTATGATCTGATCATTGTTTCAGATATTTTATAAATGTTTCTACTATATTTAATATAGAACTCGTCTTTTGATGCTCTGTATTAATGGACTGTTCATTATGTCTTTTGTCCCACCTGAACTAAATGAGCGACTGTGATTGAATGGTTATCTTGCCTTTGATAAAATCTCACACATGTGTCTTTGTGATATCTTTATGTATATGTGACTCCATTGCACAATGGTTATGTGTATTGTTTCAACCATCTGTATAATTTTCGAGTGTTGATTTATATCTGGCCTTGTTAGATCTATATTTGAGAGATACCTCTCTGGAAAGAAAAGCTAGTTTCTTTCTAAAGTGGTTTTTGTTGTTACCTTTGGGATTTACCTTTTCAACCTGGGTACATTCTGAGTGTTATCAAATTAGAGCCGTTTCCAGGGACGAAAGTGCAAATCTTCCCTAGGGAGAACGACAGAGCTAGAAGAAATATTTCTGTGGGCAAATAGGAATTTTTATCAATAGAAAAGGTTGTATATTTGCCCTGGCGATTCCATTGTAAAACTTTTCAAATCTTAAGGATTCATTCTAGCTTCGAGAAGACACACACAAGGTAATTTTGACACTAAAGTCTTAAAAAGTTTGGAAGATCCGGAAAAGTTATTTAAGAAAAAACATAAAGAAAAGTTAGGTTTTCCTTTGTTTGGTGCATCATCTTATCAAGATTATCCTATTGATCCAGAATGGGAAGTTAATGTTGGAAGGGGTTTGTTGAAAACTAAATCTAAGTCTGATCTTGAGAATACTGAGTTTAATTCTCATAGATTAGAATCTTATTTGTTGGATTCTCTCTAGAGAGATTTACAACAAACTATGAAAGTTGAAGCATTTGCCTCTCAAAATACTCAAAAGTGTTCAGTTCATGTGAACCCACCTAGACCAATGGCAGCCAGATTCACTCATTTGTGTTTGCCTGCTTTATTACATGACCTTCCTCAGAATTATTCCCAAATAATTTCTTTGTTTGATGGAGAAGGTGACATAACCGCAAAACAACATGTGGCTAAGTTTGAATATTTCGTTGACTTGGAAGAAGTTGATTATGCAGATGTTAAAATGCGGTTATTTGCTCAAATTTTATCAGGTGAGGCTAAGAAGTGGTTTAAAGATTTGCCAGATGGGTCTATATTGAATTTTCAGGCTTTCCAGGATGCATTTCTAGATAGATGGGATGATAAACAGAATCCTTTACAGCTCTTGTCTCAGTATAATAGTCTCAAAAAAGGAGGTTTTGAATCTATTCATGAATTTTCAAGCAGATTCATGAGGGTTTATAATTCTATTCTGGAAGACAGAAAACCCTCTACAGCTGCTACTAAACCACATTATGCTGGAGCTTTTAACAATGATTTTGCATTTTCATTAAGGGAGAGAAAATCAGCGACTCTTGTTGCAATGTTTACAGATGCTTTAGAAGTGGAAGCAAATATGATGGCAAGTGGAAAAATAAAACATAGAGATATTGATAGGAGGAAAAAGGAAGAAAATTTGCCTTCTGCTTCTTCTTCTACTAATGATATCAAATTTGAAGATGATGGAAAAGTTGATGGACAAATTAACTATGGATAATAGGGGGTTCAACAGAGAACAAGTCGACCCTCAAATTAGGAACCCTAATTTTAGAAGACCAAATCCTCCTGTTCTTCCACAAAATAGGCAGAGAGACATGAGAAATCCAAGAAATCAAGAAGAACAGCAAATTCGACCATTGTTTCCTAAGAATTATGTTTCCGATGAAGAGGACCCTACTGAAAATGAAATTCATCTTTTTATAGAACTGGATTCAGAGATATATCTTACTGAAGAAGAACATAACATGTTCGAACAAGAAGGTGGAAATGAGGAGTTTGAAAGGGAGATAGAGCATTATCAAAGGGGTTATTTACATGCTATGGATGATGTGCAAAGGAAAATCAGATTGAGAAACAGGGAAGTTTTCATAAATAAGGGGAAGGCAAATCCAAATCAACCTTCCACGAGTTCCCTAAATGTAGAAAAGGGAAAATAAGTGCAAAAAGAGTCTCTTGTAAATAAAGAAGTTGAAAATGAGATACAAAGAGACAAAATAATTAAGCAAGTGGCCCCTATTGATGTAGAAAGAGTTGGTTCTGATTTTAATTTGCAAAATGAGTTTTCAAAGTTAAAAATTTATGTTCCATTCAACGAGTTGTTGAGAAACAATGAATATAGAAATACTATAACAAAAATGGTCAAAGGTCAAGGAGAATTGCAATCTGATATTTTAGAGTTGAATGATTATAATCCTACTATTTCATTTGGGTCAAAGGTTGAAAATTTAGAAAATGAAGAAGTCCCTCCTTTCTATTTGAGTTTGAATGTGCATGATATGGTGGTCCACAATGCTATGTTAGACTCAGGAGCATCAAATAATTTAATGCCGAAGGGAGTAGTTGAAATTTTGGGATTGGAAGTGATAAGACCCTATAAAGATTTGTATTCTTTTGACTCTAGAAGAGTAAAATGTCTTGGTTTGATCAAAGATGTGGTAGTCACTCTGAATAAATTGCCATCTAAAACTATAGTCATGGATGTGGTAGTAGCAGATATTCCACCGAAGTTTGGGGTATTATTATCAAGATCTTGGACTTCAAAGTTGAAAGGTAGTTTACAAATGGACATGTCATATGCTACGATTCCTATTCAAGATGGGAGCGAAAGGTTGTATAGTGAAAAAAAAACTCCTTATGTAGTGAGCAGTCAAGATAAACCTGAAGTTCATCATATATATGTTGTCGATACTGATTTGGGGTCTTCTATTATCTTTAATGATACTATCCCATGTGATTTAGAAGCCAAATTGCAGGAGAAGTCTGAAGAAAATAAGAAAAAAGAGATGATGGAACAAGATTCTTTGGAGGCAAAACAAAAAAGGGAAGGTTTGTGGACTATGTACTTTGATGGATCTGCTGCAAAAATAGGTGTTGGAGCTGGTGTGTATATAATCTCTCCCATTTGGGATTTCAAAGCTTTATCATATAAATTAACATTTGAATGCACCAATAATGTAGCAAAATATGAAGCTTTATTACCGGGGTTACATGCTTTGAAATATTGGGAGTGCAAAGGATAAAAGTTTTAGGAGATGCAAAATTGGTGATAAACCAAGTGAATGATAGTTATCAAACCAGACATCCCCAGATGAGGGCTTATAGGAATGAAGTGTGGGATATGATTGGTAACTTTTTTACAAAGCACACAATTCAAGTGGTTTCCAGACATGAAAATACTGTGGCAGATTCTTTGGCAATAGCTGCTGGAAAATTTAAAACCCCTATTGCTGGTCAGAAAGAATATCAGGTGGACATTGTGAATAGACCGTTTATTCCTGATAATTCTAAATATTGGCAGGTATTCGAAGATGACATGCAGATCAGAAGATTCTTAGAACTATTAGGAGAATTTGTAAATACTCATATCAACACCGAAAATGATGATGGTGAGATCTTTCAAGATGATGAAGAACCTAAGAAAGAAAAGGAGGGCATTGAAAAGTTAAAGGGAACCCTAGGAGGAAAGGATATTATTCAATTAAAAAATAATTTCATACCAAGAGGTTTGATCCCTTTGGAAAAACGTTTTGATCAGAATGATGTTGCTAAGAATCCTAAAGTAAAGCCTGTTGAGAATGCTGTTGAAGATAGGAATATTGGCACTGAAGAGAATCCTAAGATTATAAAATTATCCAAGAATTTTCCTGAAAAAGAAAAAGAAGAATATGTGAATTTAATGAAAAAATATACAGATGTATTTGCTTGGAGTTATGAAGACCTTAAGTAATATGATACATCTATCATACATCATACTATTCCTATAAAACCCAGGGAGAAACCTTTCAAGCAAAAACTCATAAGGATAAACCCTAAGTTGCTTCCCATCATTGACAAGGAAATTAAGAAGTTATTTGATGCCAAGATCATTGTAACTATAAGATTTTCAAAGTGGGTTGCAAATTTTGTTCCTGTTAGAAAGAAGAACGAAGAAATCAGATTGTGTATAGATTTCCAGAATTTAAATAAAGTTTCTATGAAGGACAATTATCCTTTTCCAAAGATGGATCATATATTGCAAAAAGTGGTTGGAGCTGAGAGAATTTCAATGTTGGACGGTTTTTCTGGCTATAATCAAATCAAAGTATTACTTGAAGATCAAGAAAAAACTGCATTTACTACACCTTGGGGCACTTTTATGTATGCAAAGATGCCTTTTGGCCTAATGAATGCAGGAGCTACTTTCCAGCGAGCTATGGACATTGCTTTTGCAGGAGAAATTGGGAATTTTGTGGTAATCTACATGGATGACATCACAGTCTATTCAAAATCTGACAAAGAACATCTGCATCACCTAAAGAAAGTTTTCATGAAGTGTAGCAAGTTTGGTATATCATTGAATCCAAAGAAGTCCAATTTTGCATTGGAAGAAGGAAAGTTGTTGGGCCATATAATATCTAAAGGTGGAATAAAAATTGATCCTGAAAGGGTGAGTGCAATTTTGAAAGTAAGTGAACCCAGGAGTAAAAAGGAGATACAATCATTTTTGGGGTAGGTGAATTTTTTAAGAAGGTTTGTGCCAAGTTTTGCTGAAATCTTAATGAATATCACAAATATGTTGAAGAAGGGTCATGAGATAAAATGGAATGCAGAAGCTAGAAAGTCTTTTTGGGAAATCAAAAAAGCAATATCAGATGCTCATGTGTTTGTGAGTCCATATTTTACCAAAGATTTCTCATTATTTTCGTATGCTTCAGAGTATACTATAGCAGCAGTTTTATTGCAGAAGAATAATGAGAATTTGGAACAACCCATAGCATTTTTTAGCAAAATGTTGAGGGATGGAGAATTAAAATATGACATCATGGAGAAACAGGCGTATGCTTTAGTCAAAGCATTGAAATATTTCAGAGTATATATTCTACATTCACATATAATCGCACATGTTCCAATTGCTGCAGTGAAAGGAATTTTGACACAACCTGATCCAAAAGGCAGAAGGGAAAAATGGATAGCTATGTTACTGGAGTACGACATAGAGATAAGACCTACTAAGCTAGTTAAGGGACAAGGATTAGAAAAAATGATGACAAATTCAAATTTTGAATTGTTACAAATTAATTTCTTATCTCCCCAATCTAATCAGTTAGATACAGAAGTGGAAGTAATGGCTGATTTTTTGGCTTCTCCATGGTATTCTGATATTGTTTACGTCCTTCGAAATTTACAAGCACCAGAAGGATTGAGTAAGTCAAGGGAGAGATCCATAAAATTGAAAGCTGCCAAATTTTGTATTATAAATCAATATCTTTATTGGAAAGACCCTCGAGGAGTGTTACTAAACTGTCTTTTAGAAAATGAAGCTCAACAAACAGTCAAAGAATTTCATAAGGGAGATTGTGGAGGGCATCATTCTTGGAAGTTAACTGCAAATAAAATTCTAAGAGTAGGTTATTATTGGCCTACATTATTTTCAGATGTGTATAAAGAAACCAACAGGTGTCATAAATGCCAATTTTTAATGGTAAGAGAAAAGTACTTCCTCTTCCTTTAAATCCAATAACGATAGAAGCTCCTTTCCAACAGTGGGGTTTGGATTTTATTGGTGAAATAAACCCCAATTCGTCAGGACAACACAAATGGATTCTGACAGCTACAGATTATTTTACAAAATGGATTGAAGTGATTCCCACCAGAAGAGCCACTGAAACTGTAATCATGGATTTTCTTGAGGAAAACATATTGGCTCGATTCGGATGCCCCAAAAGAATAGTAACAGACAATGCAGCTGCTTTTAAATCCAAGAAAATGATTGATTTCTATCACAAATATCATATAAGTCTCAATCATTCAACTGCCTATTATCCGCAGGGAAATGGGTTAGCTGAATCTTCAAATAAAATCTTAGTAAGGATCATCAGGAAACTATTGGAAGATAATAAAAGATCATGGCACACCAAGATCAAATATGCTCTATGGACTGACAAGATTAGTACCAAAAGGGCAATTGGCATGACTCCATTCCAGCTGGTGTATGGAACTAAAGTTGTTTTTCCAGCGTCGTTAGGTGTTCCAGTTATGAGATATTTCCAAGATCGGCAAGAAGAACCAAATCACATGCAAAGGAGGATAAACCAGATTATTGAGCTGGAAGAATGAAGGAATAAGGCTTACGACAAGGTGCATTTACATCAGGAAAAAATGAAAAATACTTTTGACAGGAGAATCAAAGAAGAATAGTTTCAGATCGATGATTTGGTTTTGAAATGGGATGCTCCTAAAGAAGACAAACATGGGAAATTTGATCATATGTGGGTAGGTCCTTATGTTGTTGTTGGATACCGAGGACAAAATGCATTTCTTTTAGAATATCCGAACGGGTTTCCTCTGGATAGTAACCTTGTTAATGGAAGGTATCTGAAACATTACCTATCCTAAGGAGGAGGGTAAAATTTGTATTATAGCTTATAAATATTTATTTTTCTTTACAAGTCAATACAAAAGGTAGGCCGAATGTGTTTGAAGCCCGCGGTGAAGGCCCTAAGATTCAGGAGGCATGCCATTCTTTTTAAAATATATATATATATATATATCTAGAAAAAACAAAAGACAAGTTTTCTGGAAGTTATTATGAAATATTAAAGACATGCACCTGGTCTACGAGTTCTTTGATACCTCACAGGGAGGATATCATCCCCAGATGGAGCCAGTTGTTAGCACCTCTACCTAGCAGAGGGTCGAAGAGACCATGGTAAAGAGAAATAATGGTTTCTTGAAAACTTTGGTTAAATATAATGGTGTGAAAGTATGATAAAGGGCATGTAAGCAACGAAATTATCACGTGATCCAAAGATGTAGAGCAAGGAAATGGAGATCAATGGCTTATGATATACCCGCTCTATGAAGATGCGTAGATGATAAGGACATGTGGAGAATAATTAATAGGATACAAAGATCAATGGTCACAAATCTAGCTCGATGAAATCCACGATCAATGTGAAGTCCACTCCGTAGACTTGCACATTCGTTAAAACAAAGGAGCTCAGCGGAATGGGTACGTGTAGGCTTATCCGATGGCTAGAAAATAAAGGGAAAATGCATTGACGGTCGTCAATGGATCTGGAGGATGGAGTTGCATGATGGTTGGAGATGAAAAAGTGGTAGCAGAATGGAAACCATGGTACATGCGACAGTTTGTGGTGCATTCCGCAGGGAAAAGCAGTTTGAGGGAAACCGCTAAAGGGGGCCTCCAGAGTGGGATCCTATATAAGTAGAGTTGACTTGTTTGAAGAACTATTTTTTATTATACCGGATGAATGAAAAGGACTGCTTACTCTCCACCATTTAACAGTCAACCTTGAGTATATGCGGTTACAGTAACAAGTAAGTACCGAATATGTGAACTTCATCCACCAAATTATCATTGTTTTTCTGTAATATGGATAAAGGGAAATATTTACAAGGGTTTAACCGAGTTCTGGACGAGAGAGAAGAATACCTGATTGATAAGGATAGAGGAGTATATGATCCTTTCTTGTCTGTGGGAAGTGTATCTATTATCAAAGAAATATTATGGCGATACAATTCGCAGGGAAATGACATTTTAAATCCTTGTAAATCGTTTTTGTATCATTTTTCCATTGAGCAAACCCTGCATTTTCTCAAGTTTGCCGAGTGGTGTGCAGTTAACTATTCTTCTTCTGAGAGATTTATTGTAAGTCATTCTACGTCTAGGATACTATGTAAAATTGATGCAAAGGCCATCCGTGAAAACCTGAACTTGCCCAACAATTACCCCGATAGTCGTGAGTCTGTAAACAAGTCCGTTTTAGCCGAAGTGTACAAAAATTGTGAAACTGAGGTTCATTGTAAATTCTTGTCTAGCATTCTTAACGAGGGTTAGTCACTCGATGGTCTCTTTCTGCCATATCATGTTCACATTTTTAGGGATGAAATTCAATTAGTTGTGTCTTTAGTCTGTCAGGTCTTGGGTCTAGATGATGATTGTCATGTCAATGAAGTCATCTTGGGCTTCCTATTAAAAATGAGTTCAATGAGTTCTGAGTCTCAGTCAGTTCATGTCTTCGGTTTAGATGAGTATCTAGTAGAAGCTATACATCTCCAATTGAGTGAGTTTCCAAAAGTCAAGTTTTTCAAGTTTCAAACTTATTTGCTGAACATGTTACTATGTTCGAATGTCACAGAATTGTAATTCTTAAGTACCATATTCTCTTCATATTTGCCCAAGAAAATCAACATGTTTGAATTTGTAAATTCTATCATGTCAGAAATATATAAGATGTTTTTTGATGAAGTGTTACCCAAGTATTGGAAGAAATGAAGAGCATGATGCAATCCTCACCTGAGGATAGGATTGGAGATTGGTTCTTGTATAAGGACTTCACCGTTTTGAGAATATATGGTTTTACTGGAGAGCCTTATAGGCTGCCTGCTTTCCTTACTCCCATGATTTTTGCATTGGAATATATGAGACAGAGATTGCATGCAAAAGAAGAACACTTTGGGGCTTTCAAGAAATCTTCCAATATCAAGTTCCCTCTTAAAGTTGGTTCTTTTATTTTTAAAAATAAAGGTGCTCTGGTGTTTGTAGAGAAATTGTTGGAAAGCATGGATTTTCAAAGGGAGCAAAGGGTAAATTATGATCCCTATCATATAATCTCCCTGAGAAAACAAGCAAATAAAAATAATCCATTTGACCACCAAGTTGTTGAAGGCCTGAATGAAGTAGCCAATTTGTTTCACTTTATGGAAATTCTAGGATCTGATGAAAATACAAGTAGTAGACCGGTTGCAGTATCTCAAATGATAGATGGTTCTAATATTCTGGTTAAAAGAAGTCTTTCTGAAGTTGAAAGTATGGAAATAGATGAGGATGGTTCACATAAAAAGGCCAAATTGTTTCAAGATGATAAAATTTTAAGTGAAGTTATTTCAGATGATTTAAAAAGAGTTTCTTTGGTTCCTACAAAATCTATAAAGATGAGTCAATTTTCTTTTGAAGGTGTAGATAATACAGAATCAAGCTCAATTTTCAAATCTAAAGAAGAGCTCATGACTAGTTATGTGGAGAATCAAAAGTAGTCCCTAGAAGAAACAAGGAATCTACTCCCGCGGGTGAGAAGTTTAAATAATCCAAAGACTTCCTTGATTTCTACCCTGGACGTAGAAAGAAATACTTTTAAATTGGCCATGGTAAGTGATAAGAAGGTGTCAGAAATGGAAGTGATATTATACAAGATCGGTCTAGTAGATAAAATACAGTTACATAAACAAACGAGAGACATTGTTTATTCAGATTTATTGCATGCTATGGTGAGAGTTAATAAGTTACAAGTTTTGGTTGACAAATTGGAAGTTCAATTAAAACATGAGAAGGTTGAAAACAAGGCTAATTCCATTCAAATAAAAAAGCTGCAAGCAGACATCGTAAGCTTAGGAAATGAAACAGGTAACACCCAAGCAATCAAAAGACTTCTAGAAGAAAAAGACAATGCCCTCCAGGTACTGAAGAAGAGATTGAAAATCCCGAGTACATAACACGTCCAGTCATCAGAATTATTAGCATTACAGGAGAAGGAGAAGGTTCATCAAGATATGATGGAGTATAAAGGAAAGACTGTAAAATTACAAGAAGAAAAGGATAAGTGGCAAGCAAAACGGAACAAGTTAATAGCACAAATTTCACAGCTGAAAAGGGATCAAAATGAAGAAAAATAAATCATGGAGGAACTAATGAGCCAAACTCCCACTGATGAGGACTTAACTATTGTGAATATTTAAAAACCTTTAAATGATTTTTTTGCAGATGACTTACTAGTGCCCATGTCCCAAGTCAGTTTGAAAGATGAAGAGATAAGAGAATTAAAAGAGGAAAATGAAAAAATCAAATTTGAGCTAGCCAAAGTGACTGAAAATAAGAATAAGATATTACAAGATAAAAGTCAACTACAGAAGAAATTTAATGAATTGAAAGAAAGGAACATAGGAAAGGGACCTCTCCAGGGAGCTAAACACATAATATGGGATACATTATCCTTGGAAATTACTGAGTTCAGGCATTATTTGAACTTCATTGATGATCAAAGTATATTGGTCAATTTGGCCAATCAAAGACTGAAGTTAGTAAATGAAACTATGGAGAGGAAACCCCTTGGCACAGCTCAGAATGCATTAAATTTCTTAAATTCATTAACATACCAAAAATTACAAGATATAGGAGTCAAAGACAGAGTGGCAATGGTACTGTGGGAAAAAGGGTTTATTCATAAACATCATCTAATGAAGACAGTACAAGACAAGGCTGATGAAATGATGTCACAAATTAATGACTTCAAGCAGGATTTTAAAGAACTATTTGAAGATGGCCTTCCTTCCTTTTGGGATGAGGAAGGATGACTATTTTCTCAACAGCATTATCACAGCCTGTTGGTGCAAATCCATATGTATCATTCTAAATTTGATGATTTGGTAAAGGGGCTGACGGGAAAAGTCATCGTAGATAAGCTGACAAAAGATTTTGAGATATTACAGAAATTCTTGATCATTAGGGGAGGGTTTCCTATTGTGTCTTATGAAGCCTACATGGAGTTGGAGGTGTCTATTCAGGAAATGATTGAGTATAATATGCCAAGCGCGGAGCAATGGAGAGACATAGAAATATTTGGAAAAACAAAGTGTATCCTTCATTCATGAAAACAGGTGTTGCGCGCTAAGGAGATGCTTGGATGGGCCTTGTTACCGAGTTGATTTTAATTAAATGATCTGTTAGGATTGAAGCAAGTATTTTATTCCTAGTAATTAGGAATATAGTTACAAGACTTTGATTAAGAAGTTTATTCAGTTATAAATATTCTTGGAAGAATAAATCATTTTATGTATATAATTGCATTTATTTTATGTGATGGGGGTTGGAACCCATCTTGTTGATGAATGTTTTTTGAAGACATATATTTTTGAATAACAAAGTGGAATGCATGTGGATTATCAGAGATTCCTATGCTATTTACATTACAGTCTGTATTTCTCTTCCTCTATGATTGTTTCTTCCAGTGTTACACTCCATTTTGTTTTCTTCATATCTGAAGCATAGTGTTGAATGGTTAGAATTCATATTGGTTATGCTCTGATCATCATTTCAGATATTTTATAAATGTTTCTACTAAAGTTAATATAGAACTCATATTTTGATGCTCTGTATTGATGGACTGTTCATTATCTCTTCTGTCCCACCTGAACTAAATGAGCAACTGTGATTGAATGGTTATATTGCCTTTGATAAAATCTCACGCATGTGTCTTTGTGATATCTTTATGTATATGTGACTCCATTTCCCAATGGTTATGTGTATTGTTTCAACCATCTGTATTATTTTTTAGTGTTGATTTATATCTAGCCTTTTTATATCTATATTTGAGAGATCCCTCTCTGGAAAGAAAAGCTAGTTTCTTTCTAAATTGGTTTTTGCTGTTACCTTTGGGATTTACCTTTGCAACCTGGGTACATTTTGAGTGTTAACACTGCTAATACCTCAAGACTGAGGAAATGGTTCTTACCTTGCCTCTGATCATAAACCTTCAAAACCCTACCTCCTGCAACCTATTCCAGATCTGATTGTTGACTCCATTGCCCAATGGTCTCCTCCATGACTGTCCGACCAAGTCTTTTAAAACAAACTTGTCCTATTTGTCCCATCAGAAATCTGACCTTCTGATTGTATTTGATTGAATATATTGAGTATAAAAACCTTGTAAATAGTGAGAGATCCCTCTTTGACTGTATTAGGCCAGAAATACATTATAAAGTGGTTTTTGTTGTTACCTTGGGATCTTCCTTTCACAACCTGGGTACATTCTAAGTGTTAACATTAGGGACTTTAGATTCTTCGTGCTCCCAAGTTTCAAATAACAATATAATACCAAATTCATTCAGGATCTAACTTACCTTTGCGCCTTTGTTCCATGGGAAGCCTCGATAGTTCCAAGAAAGGATCTGGAGCATGTTGAATTGCTATTGTTTGCTATCTTTTTTGTTTCTATCTCGAATAACGACTTTGTTATTTCTGATTCTTTCCCATTTTCCTTCCTTCCTGGCTTCTTTTACCTTTTGAACCTCCTTTCTTAATTTTGCTTGATCTTCTGGAATGAGATCTTCATTTATAGATATTCTTGTTCATTTTAGACTTGAGGTTTTACTAAGTATGTCGTACTTATGGTCACTAGGGCTCGCCTTTATCTGGGTCATCCTTCCATTATTTTCAGTTAATTTCCCCAACCTTGTTTCTTTTCTATAGTATCTCTGATCTAATTATATATCAGAATATTAATCAATTCTGCAAATTTATATTAAAATATATGAATTACAAAATCTACCATTCAGTGCACTGACAGAGTAGGGAAATGAAGGTTTCAGGTAGGGAAATTTTGCAGAGGAAGAGTGGGTAGAGGATATCAATCAAGAGTGAGTGTATATTTATAAATCCATTCCCATAACACATTTATATCTAGTACGAGTGATATTTTGGAGTACGCACCGCGGAAACTTACTTTCATGTTGTTGGGTCACCAAACCATGAAACTAGGGAATATCAATCCATCTTCCCAAAAAATTATTAATTAAGTTTAAGAGGTGATTTCAATTCATAAAATAATTTCATGTACTATTTATAACACTTTTGGACAGCTCATAATAGTTTGGGATCAATTTGGGAAAATAAGGCAGTTTTCGCCTAGAGGGAACCCGCGCATTGGAGGATTCCAAAAGATAGTACAGCCATAAAAAAATAGGTTTTGGAGTTATGTATTGGGACTTTGATATTTCAGTGACCCAAAGGAACTTACGGATCAGTTTTTGGATGAACAAAACTCTGTTTATGCAAGAAATGGCAAAACTAGTTGTTTAATACTAGCTTTCTAGCCAGGGTGTGAAATTAAGTAGATAAATCATTGCAGATTGCTTTATGTACTGATATGAAATATAAAAGAGATATATATCACTCCATTGAACATATATAATACACTCAATCACTCCCACAACATCAAATAATCCTTATTGCACTAAAATTCATCAAATTCCCCCAATATGCTGATAAAACAAGCTTTTAACGTGAAATAAGGAAGGTAATATTAAATGACTGAGCTATTTAGAATTGTGGAAATAAAATAATATATTTTTTAATCTATTCATACATTATAATTCATATGATATACTGACCAATACAAAGGAGTCTCCAAAATGATGGGCAGGAGGCCCGAATCCTTACTAGAAGAGGGTTGTGAGCATAGGTGAAGCATGGGCTTCATTGGAGCTCATATTGTAGGTGATGGAGCATGCAATTTAATTATGTAATAAGCTTCATTTTCTAACCGTATCACTTCATACACATGCAATATATAGAAAGGGAGATGGAAGAGAAGGGAAGAGGGGTTTGGGGATCAACACCCAATGGTGTGAGGCACAACACTCAGAGTGTATGCTCACATAGCATAAACACAATATCAAAACATCAAAAATGAGTCAATGGGCTTGAATTCACCTTTAATAGTGTTCTATATGACCTATTTAGCAAGTGGAGGCCAATGGTGACCTGTGAGAGCAAGTCAACCCCATGGGTGCCCTAACCCTAGCCACATAAGCACCCTGTTTGGGAAATTTGGCAATTTGGACCATGTGGAATTGTTTCCAAGTCCAAATCATCCTTCAAAATTAGAAACAACACCCTCCCTTATTCAAAATATGCTTCTTTTGAGTTATGATAGATTTGTGCTTTTCCTAGCTCATAAGGAAACTGTTCTTTCCTTTCAAAAAGTTTTCTACTTTTCTCTTACAACTTTTCTGAAGTTCATAAGAGGAAACTATGCCCTACCCTTTCAAATACTTTCATACTTTTACCTCTGTCTGCTTTTTTGCTGCTTTTAGGCAACTTCCCTTTATTCTCATGTTTGCTTTTGTCATGGACTTTCTTATTTTTACCAAAGCAAGTTAAATAGCTTTCCCCAATGCGCCCTCCTATCATGGTAGCCTTAATTCCACATCATTATTTTGCATAAAAAAATAAAATTGCTGAAATAAAATTAAATACATGCCTCAAAACAATTATTAGAAAAATTTGTCCTAGGAATAATAATTAATGTCACTTTGAGCCCCTAGGAACTTAGCATGGTCAACACTTTTAATGGTCAATTTGAGGGGACATGACATTCTGTAAGACATGTTGTTTCAATTTGTAATCTATTATGTAATTATGTCTGGACTATGGTTAAAGTCTCATCATCTTCCTCCTCTTTCAAACCGAAGATTATAAATTTCAAGGCCCTTTTGTTACACTCATGGTATAATTCTATCATTTTTTTCATTTTCTCTTTAATGGGTTTACTGTTTAGGGTGAGATTGTTGTTAACTTTTTCTTCTAATTCTTTAATCATGTCCTTCATTTTAAGACTTTCTAAAGTGTCTGCATCTTCTTGTTGGATGTTTGGCTTATATCTTGGCTTTGTTTTTCTATTACCTGTAATCTGATCTCCATTGTCTCCATTTTATTCTCCAATAATTTTATTTTGTTTTCTATTTGTTTTTGGATCTTGTCTTCAAGAGAGGTAAATTTATTTTTCAACATGACTTCTAACTTTGTCATTGTAGCTTAACTTCTCTTTCTTCTCTACATTTCTCTAAAGACTCTATATATTCATACAGGCTCTGTAGATTAATTGTGATAGGTCTACCTTTAAAAATATTTGGTAGATGCGGTCAAGTATTCATATTTGTGAACAAAAAGAAATATACGAGAAATAGATGTGTATTAGAAACAAAATATAAGAAATGTGTGAACCTGATATAAATGTTCCCAGATCCCCTTCCAGCCTTGATATAGGTGTTCGATATTGCTCTCAAACCCTCATTCAGATTGATGTAGAATGCAGCGAAAATCGAAGTCTCCTCAAATCGTTCAAATGACAGACTTGGGAGAGGCTCATAGTGGTTCAAATCGAAGTCTCCTCAGTATTGTATATATATATATATATATATATATATCATTCAAAATAATTTTTAGATGTCACTTTTAAAAAATTAGAAACACATACCCGAAAAACTATATATATATAAACAGAGAGAGAGAGAGAGAGAGAGAGAGAGAGAGAGAGAGAGAGGTTATCCTTGGAAAAGTAAAAATGTGAGATGTGAAAATATCTTATATTTCAACTTATAAAAAGTGTAATTTAAAAAGTAATTAAACATTATATGGACTTATGTTAATAGCTCACTCCCTAACATATTCCTATAGGTAAAGGAAATCAAAGACACATAGAACTTCAAGATTATCCCACAAGTTTTCTTGAGAATCTTTTTGGATGCCCATATTTACAAGTGATCGTAAGTAGAGAGAATTGCATTTTGAATCATTCACTCCCTATAAGTATAAAAGGATTCTTAGTGATTTAATTTACTATAATATTTTGATATTCGGAGTTCAAAGTTACTGCACTAGTAAAGCCACAAGTAAGTGGATTATAGACAATCAACTCTGATATAGATCTTGGGGAATTCTATACTTCATTATCAAGGAGCCTTTATGTCACAGTCTAGCATGTGTGTTCTCTTACAAAATGGTATGTCATTGATCATAATGTTAAAAAAAACATATCAATTTATTCTTATAATAAAACATAAAAATAAATATTGTTATATTTTTTATCAAGAAATTAATAATTAAATAATAATTTTTAAATTAATATAAAATAAAAAAACCCATATATAAGAAGAATTTCATGATAATAAATTTATTATTTTTTAAATTGAAAGTTATTTTTTAAATTAATATAACCAATCTCCATTAAAGAAATAAATACACAAAAGAAACACAAATGACATATGTCATGTCAGATTATGTAATGCTCTGTTTGCCGGGCAGAGTACTAAGTTTTAATCTTTAACAACAATTTGGCATTTACTCTTAATTTGATTTTTCCTTTTCAGTCCTAGTATGTGACATCAAAATTACATGATTTTTTATTCAAATTTCATTTATTTGCAAAATACAGAGATGGTTCACCAAAAAATACCTGAGCTTTAGCGCTGAAGGTTGTCCCTGGTTCCTACACCTTTAGCCTTGCCTTTCCCTTGCCCGATTCTGTAGGAGCCTTAATGCCAACTCGGATGTTCCACCTTGCCGACCAGCAAACCTGTTGGCCCTAGGAAACCGACGGGTTTCCTAGCCCCCGAGCCCACGTACCGATAAACCAGATAGCAACTTTCCTCTTCTCTGAGTGTAAATATGCCCCCCTAGAGTTAACCCCCTCCTCCAGCTTTCTTCATTCTCTATTCCATCCCTTCTTACTCTCTGTTCTTCTCCGAAAATTTTCCTAACTACTCTAAAAAAAAATCCCCCCTTCTGAACCATTTGATCCCCCTCCTTATACCTCCTTCCCCTCCTTTCTTCCACCGTCTTCCTTCTTCCACCGCCTCTTTCATTTTTAAATTAATATTTATTATTTAATTATTTTTCTCGGGCAATCAACTAGTTCTGGTTTCAAGACATTCGTTGTATGTATTTAATTTCTTTCTTGAATTGTACAATTTTTCCACCTCAGATGAGATGGTGAGAATTTAATAGGTGCTTATCCTATTTAATTGTTCGTGTAAATTTATAACCTACCCAACTGTCATACATTACCCAATATTATTTATTTAGTGTTTTACACAAATGGTAAAATGGTAAAATAATTAGTATAGTTCAATATTGTTTATTTAATGTTTTACGCAAATGGTAAAAATGGTAAAATAATTAGTATATGTTTAATTTAATAAAAGTACTTAATAATAAACATTAATAAACATTAATATGGGGCATTACATACACCCACCCTTTAGGAAACTTCCTCCCGAAGTTATGGTCAAATAGTGATACAAGGTACATTTATAGCTTTAAAACAATTCAAGGTACATTTATAGGTTTAAAGCAATTCACAATTACTTAGTTAACCTATCCAACTATTTAAATATTTCATACTAGCGTGCATGTGTGAGGTGTGCATGCATGGCCAGTACATGCACAGGATGCACATGTACTATAGCAAAAACCCATAAATTCTAACTGATACAAATAATATTTCACACAACATGACCCTTATACAGATATACTATGATTTCTTGTGACATTGAAAGTTATTTAACAATTATGTTCTTATTATTTAGTCAGTTAAGATTGGTACCTACCATCACTAATCCGGTATCACAATGTCCAACCTTCAACGATAATAAATAATATGTCCACCCATCCTAACCTACGTCCGCATCCTCCCTATCCTTCCTCTGCTAGTGCAAAGTGGATGCCAGCTGTACTGACATTTCCACATAGAACCTGAGAGCAGTAGCATCGGCTATCTAGAGGACCTAGCCTCTCCTAGCAGGAATCCGACCATCGTCATCACAATAACTTGGGGAGCGTGTCTCAGCACTTCCCTCCCACGACCTCAGGTATCAAAGTGACATAGGGTGGGAAATGCATCCATCCCTCTCAACATACTGGGTACATACACATCAAACCATACTGTGTTGCTATCGATTTTATTGGTACATTTCATCGTATCATCACTTGGCAATTAAGGCTCTTCTTCAAGATATGTATTGAGTCATAATTGGCATCACACACTTGGCTATCACATAGCCCCTGTACCCTGCAGGCTAGTACTATGCAAACATGCATTCATAACAATATTCAATCAATAGCTGGTGCATATCATCAACATTATCTCCTTTCATCACATAAAATCACCAAATAAATTGCATCATGGATGGTTTCCCATGTACCACATCCTACATCTCACATTATATCGAGGATGACTATCAACTATATATTTTTGTTATGAAATAAAGGAATCTGATGATGACTACTGCATGATAATCACATAGGCACAATAATTTCATACAAATGATAATCATCATACATCATAATCAAAGCATCTACATAGGCATGTTAATTGTCATAACCTCATGATCAAAGCATAATATAAGCATGATAACATCATAACATCAGTAAATAATCACATATAACATGCCAAAATGAAGTATAGCTGAGTCTACAGATAATAAGTAAATACACTGTAATAAGTCTAAGGGATAAATATGTCGGAGTCAAAATATGGGCATTACATACACCCACCCTTCAGGAAACTTTGTCCCGAAGTTATGGTCAAAATAGTGAGGGAAAATCTCGACACATAGTCTCTGTGTCTTCCCAGGTAGCAGATCCTGGGCTATACTTGTCCCACTGGACCTTAACTTGGTCCAGGCATCGACTACGGAGCTGTCGAACCCTATGATCTAGTATACGTAATGGTTTGGTCGTGAAGGTTCCCTCGTCCGAGACCTGCAAGTCCTTCCAATGAATCTTGTGAGACTCATCGGCTATGTAGTGTCACAATACTAAAACATGAAATACATTATGAGTCCTATACAAGTGGGGTGGTAGTGCAAGACGATAAGCTACCGGTCTGATTCTTTCAAGAATCTCGAATGGCCCTATAAATTGAGGTGACAACTTGGTCCCCTTTCTAAACCGAATGGTACTTTTATTCGGTCAGATGCATATAAATACGCGATCCCCTACCTCATAACTCCTATCGGTTCTGTGTGCATCAGCATAACCCTTTTGTCTATCCTGTGCTTCTTTAATATGCTTCCTGATCTGTACCACTTGCTCTTCCATCTCCTGAAGCAACTCAGGCTCGACTAAAACATGATCCTCCAACTTGTCCCAACTGAGTGGAGTCCTGCAAGGTCTCCCATACAATTTCTGGTATGGAGGCATACCAATGGAGCTATGATGACTGTTGTTATAAGCAAACTCTACTAGAGGAAGATATTTCTCCCACTGTGTCTGTTGATCCATAACATACATCCTAAGCATGTCCTCCATTACCTGATTCACCCTCTTTGTCTGCCCATCTATCTCGGGATGATAACTTGAGCTCAAGTTCAGCTAGGTCCCTAATGTTGACTGCATGCTTGTCCAAAATTTGGAGGTAAACTTAGGGTCTCGATCAGAAATTATCTTCTTTGGAACTCCATGAAGGCATACAATTTCATTTATGAATACCCTTGCTACATCCGTCACATCATAGGTGTCTCTTACTGGAATGAAGTGGGCACTTTTGGTCAGTTTGTCAACCACCACGAGTATAGAATTATGTCTCGAGGATGTGAGGGGAAATCCCACAACAAAGTCCATGGAAATGACTTCCCATTTAGTCTCAGGAATATCATGAGGTTGTAATAGACCGACTGGGTGTCGATGATCTTCCTTGACTTGCTAACATTCTAGGCATTTCGAAACAAAATCCACTACATCGCTCTTCATACCGGCCCAGAAGAAGAGTTTCTTCATGTCTGCATACATCTTCTTCACTCCAGGGTGCGCACAATAATGTGCCCTCTGGGACTCTCTAAGGATTGTTTCCCTGAGACCACCTTCTTTAGGGATATACATCCTCCCTTGGTACCGCAGCAACCCATCTTCCTCAATATGGTACCCATAATACTTCGACTCACACTTCTTCCCACTCTGAATATCTGAGGTTACCTTGATATACCAACCATCTCCCAAGATTTGTTCGAGCACTTTCTCCTTCAAATCCACTCTCAAGGGGATTAAGGAGAAAATTCTCAGCCTTCAGCTTAGAGCATCTGCCACCACATTCTCATTTCCTTTGATATATGAGATACCAAAGTCATACTCACTCATGAACTCACTCCACCATCGTTGCCTAACATTTAGATCCCTTTGTGTAAAAATATACTGCAAACTCTCATGATCTGTCTTAAGTGTGAAACTTTTGCCAACTAGGTAGTGTCTCCATAATTTTAGTGCCACCATAACTGCTTCCAATTCCAGATCATGCGTGGCATATTGCTCCTCATGAGGCTTCAACTTACGAGATGCATAAGCTATTACCCCACCTTCTTGCATTAAAACTGCTCCTAACCCTTGCTTCGAGGCATCAGTACATACCATGAAGTCTTTATCCATGTCTGGTATCCGTAAGATTGGTGCACTTGTCAGCAACCTCTTTAATTCAGAAAAAGTGACATCACATTCATTGGTCCACTCATATCGGATTCCTTTTCACTGCAAGGTGGTGATGGGTTTTTCAATTTTGGAGAATCCTTCCACAAATATTCGGTAATACCCTGCTAATCCCATGAAGCTACGCACCTCATGTGCATTCTTTGGAATTGGCCAATCCTCGATGGCCTTCACCTTTTCTGGGTCCACTGAGATCCCTTCTCCTGAGATGATATGCCCTAAGTAGTGACTCTCCTTCTGGAAGAAAGAACACTTTGACAATTTACCAAATAGTTTATGTTCCCTTAAGCAAGTTAAGACTAACTGCAAGTGCTCCTCATGCTCCTTCTCGTTCTTAGAATATATAAGAATGTCATCTAATAATACCTGAACAAAGTGGTCCAAGTAATTTCGAAAGACACTATTCATGAGGCTCATGAATACTATTGGAGCATTGGTTAAACCAAATGGTACTACTACGAACTCATAATTCCCAAATCGAGTTCGAAAAGCAGTCTTAGGAATGTCATTTTCTTTAATCCTAAGCTAGTGATACCCTAACCGCAAATCAATCTTAGAGAATACTGATGCGCCTTTCATCTGATCAAATAGGTCATCAATTCTTGGTATAGGATACCTGTTCTTCACTGTAGCTTTGTTCAAATCCCTATAATCTATGCACAGTCGCAAAGATCCATCCTTCTTCTCAACAAAGATCACTGGTGCTCCCCATGGTGAGATACTAGGTCTGATTAGTCCCAAGTCTAGCAACTCTTTTAACTGGATTTGTAACTGTCGAAGCTCAGGGGTTGTCATTCTATAAGGATTCTTTGAGATTGGCTCCACTCCAGGTTTTAGTTCGATTATGAAATCAAGCTCTCGTTCTGGAGGTAGTTGTGGAAGTTCTTCTGGAAAGACATCCTTTAACTCAGATAATACTGGGTAAGAATTCAAGAAAGGTCCTTTACTATCGCTCACCGTCTCAACTACAAACAACTGACATCCTTGTCTTAAAAAAATTTTAGCTTTCATCGCGGAGATGAAATGGAGGGATATTTTCCTCTTTT
Source organism: Pseudotsuga menziesii (assembly GCA_001517045.1). Classification (NCBI taxonomy): domain Eukaryota; kingdom Viridiplantae; phylum Streptophyta; class Pinopsida; order Pinales; family Pinaceae; genus Pseudotsuga; species Pseudotsuga menziesii. The sequence continues at coordinate 258,712 of LPNX010264016.1, forward strand.
GACCCTGGATTTGAATTGCTCGACCCCCATCATCAAGGAATAAGACTTTATTCGCATAACAATCCATGAACGATCTATGGTATTCTAACCAATCCATGCCAATAATGAGGTCATAGGTGCCCAAATTGGTGACATAAGCATCCAACTTAGTGGTGCATACTCCTAAGTCAACTTGACACCCCCTTACCTTAAGACCTATTGCCTGTTTAACCCCTGAAGCCATCTCAACCAATTCAAAATCATCGTGCTTGCAGGCTGCCAACCCACATATATCTAATGCATATGGTGAAATAAAACTATCTGTTGCACCAGGATCAAATAAAATTTTAAGTTTGACATTGTTTACTTTACCAGTGGATTCCACTACGATGGACTGATGTTCTACTTGGTGGTTGTGAACAGCTGCATGAATCCGATGAGTGTTATCAGAATTGCTCATGGATGCTCTTCGTTCCTGCTGCCTGCTGTTGGTCTGCCCTTTAGGACAATCCCACTGAAAATGAGGACCTCCACATCCCCAACAAGAGACATTAGGTGGTGCCTACATGTTGCTGGGAGGAGTCCTCTGGGATGTGTTCCTTCCCCGAGATCCTTTGAAACCTCCCGATCCTCTATAGGAATTTCCTTTTGTTCGTCCTCGGTTCCCATGGTTTGTTGACGAAGCCTGCAATACTGAGTTAGCTGAAGTGTTACCCCTCAGGGTGAACCTGTTACCATAAGGAGGAGGTCTGGATTGTCCTCCTCTGAAATATGGTCGTGGGGCCTTCCCTGTAACATACTGATTGGATCCTATCAACTTGATTCCTCCCTTTGCATCTGACATATCCTCAGCATAGCAATCATACTCAACTGCCATGGCAACTGAAGATGGCTTCCACATCCGTACCGCAGCCCTGATCTTGTAGTTGAGTCCATACACAAATCGCTCCACCTGTCGATCATCCGAGTCCAAGTAGGGAACATACTTTACTAGTTCCATGATTCTAGCTTCATACTCTTCCACTGTCATGTTTCCCTATACCAAAGCATGAAAGGAACCCGCCTGTTGTTCCCTGTAATAAGCTAGAAGATACTTCATGTTGAACCTCTCCTCAAATAACTCCCATAAAACTAACAAAGGAGTAAGGTGCAATTGTTTCTCGAGGTCTGACCACCAATTTAGGGCATCTCCCTTTAGTTGGAAGATGGCCATTCTAGCCTTGGAAATCAAAGTATACTCATTTAGTGCGAAGCACCTCTTCATACCCTCAATCCATGCTTCAACGTGCTTACCTAGTCATCCTCCAGAGAACTTAGGAATTTTGATCTTCTACAGCTCTCTAGAAATATCCTGAAGCGATTCTTGCCTTGGGACCTGCGCCCTCTCAAATTTTTCTCAGCTCACCTACGTGGTTTCTACCTCTGTGATCCTCTTCGACTGCCTGTTTAGTGTGGCCATGATGGTTTCCAAGGATCTGAGTATCACCCCCATCTCAGGACTAGAGGTTACCCCTGGCGGTGTCAGTGGTGGGGCCTGTAGTGGCGGTGAGAGCGGTTGACCTGGGGTCTGTGGTGGCGGTGAGGGTGGTTGACCTCGACCTCACCCTCGACCTCAACCTCGACCTCTGTGTGTTTGAATCATGATAATTCCTGACATATTCAACAATATTATGCCATTATTATCTTAATCTAATAATTGTAGAGATAAAATTTTAGTTATGCAATGCTTATATTTATGCATAGAGACAAATTGTCAATATTTGCGTGAAACTTGCATAGTTGCTTTCATTAAACGATTTTGTCTTGGGGTTTAATCTATGCCTTAACGTTCAGCTCGTAATGCTAGACTCAACAGTGTCTTGTTTTTCTTATTTCACCTCCATCTCGCCTCTTCGACTATCAGTCAAAGTCTCGGTAATGTCTTAAGTTTAATACTTGAATTTCAAATAACATAGACTAACTAACGTTACCATTCTTAAATTTTCGTGTTATCTATATTGTTAGGTTTAGAATTAACATTCAACTTCAATTACTTAACATTTAAATGCTATGGCTAAACTTTTAATGTTACATTTAAAGCAAAATAACATTAAATATTATATTTAATTAACCTATCCTCTATTTTATCATACAACTTGTCTTAGCTTAATTTAAACATAACATCTAAAAATAGACGAATTATAACGCAAATAAAATTAGTTAACTTGAATACAACTAAATGTTAAATAATAAAATTTTATTAAAAACTTACTCCAAAATAATAAAATAATAATAATAACTTTGGATTATTATTATTATTTTCAATTTATTTATATGTTTTTATTTATCAATTGACCTAAAACAAGAACATATATTGTTCCATCCATTTAATATATTTTTGTTAAAACAAAATTTAAATTAACCAATTGAACAAAATTTAATTTAAATAATTATAATAAATAAATAAAAATTATTTAAATAATTGCACATTATGGAATAATGTTTTAATTATTATATAATTTGAGTTTTAAATTTAAATTAAAATATATGCAAAATTTAAAACATAATAAAAACTAAAATAATTTCAAACCTTACGCAAACCTTTTATGGCATACCAAGCTCGACTTAAACCCTAATTAATTGATTTTGTTTATTCCTTATTTGGTATTTACACAGTGCATGAAGGAGGCCACGCAACCTTACTTGGTTATTCCACCGCCAATGTAAGATATCAAGATATTAATTAATTTAATATTAATTAGTTAAAGAATATTAGTGGAATAAGGTTGAATATTAATTAGTGGAAGAATACCGTGAAATCAAGGTTAAAGCGTTAGGGCATACTTTCCTTATCTCCCACGCAGCCCCATACCCACGTGACTTGAGGCTGTATGCGCCCCACCTATCCACCAACATGCAGTCAGTGCATGGCGTGGAGTTCCTCCGTCCACTCCTTCAAGAACCCTCTCATTCGTACCCGCGCGCGAGGCCCTTCTCAGCCCACTAAAACCAACAATCGGAAACCTGCTCACTTTCCCTTGATCGAATGGCTCCCGTCCGTTTAGCTCAATTTATGGCTATCAGACTGGATTCCTCCGCCTATATGGATTTATGACTATCCAAATGGATTTCACCATACTTGTTTTCATATCCTAGTTTTCACCATATTCGTTTGTGGAAACGGTCCCATGATTTATATTTAATGATTAAGAGAAATAAAGACCTATAAATAAGGAACTTACAGCTTCTTTCGCTTGCAGCTTCTCTGCCCACCCATTCATTACATATTGATCATCAACAGCAACACAGACAATGGAATCCACTCCCTTCTCCTTGAATTTGTCAGCATTTGTCAAATAGCTTGGCACATGCTGAGTAGAACATACCCCAGTGAAAGCACCTGGCAATCCGAATATGATGACTTTCTTTCCCCCAAAGATATCAAACAATGGAGTGGTCGAGAACTGGGAATTGACGCCCTCGTCCCATGTCCTTGCCTTCTGCAACTTCACATCGGGGGCTGCTGTCATGAGATTTGTTCCCACGGAAGATGCAAAACCCCTTGCGGGGATCCACATCATCTTGCTTGCCACAGGTATGGCTTGCCTCAACAAAGCCGCCATTGTTTCCCAACTGCTAGTTTTAGATAATTTCTCGCAGGCGAGGGCCGAGTGGGAGAGGTCGCAGCGTGCTGGTAAAGGCGTGGAGAGTTACGGCATAGATCCTAGTCGTGGGTAAATAAATTCATTCTATTTGCATTTAACGCGCTGTATGAAAACTTTTTAAGTAGAACACCAATAGTAGCATTTTCTCCAGTTAAGAATGGAATTCCACGACATCTCACAGGGATAGGAAAATATAAAAAAAAACTAAGAGGAATTGAATTGCTGGCTGGGGACATCTCCACCAGTTTAATACTCCCATGGAGACTAGCCAGGTCTGAGACAAATAGATCCTCGTAGGGTAGTATATTTTAATCCAAGTTACCAATAAAGATACAAGGACGCTAAAGCTGCTATTCACAGAACAAATAAGAACAGAAAAAAAAGGGTGCTTAGCTATGAAGTATATTAATGGGGCGTTCGGTTCATTACTACCGCTGGTTCTTAATAGTTACAGTTGCCTATCATTGGGCAGATTAAATTGGGTGATACGGCATAGATCCTGGTCTCAATCGACGGGCTTCTCCATCAACCTACGCGATTATGAGCAAGGAGAGAGGCCACAATTTTATGAGTCTAGGTTTTGGAATCTTCCTCTCTTTCTTTTGCCATTTGGTATTTATTTTGTTCATATTAATTTCTGCTGGTATAGTTTGTTCACATTAATTTCTGCTAGTATACAGGTGGGACGTCTCTAATGGCTGGCAAATTCAAATGAGTAATTTTATATGTGGTTCTGCAAATTCGTGGTTTATGGTTTTTTTTTTTCTAACCTATTTCTCATAAAATCTGTTTAATATTTCCACTAAAATTGTTGTACAAGCTAGGAGCAGGCTGTATATCTTAACAATTCTTTTGCTTTCGATCTTTTTTTTTTTAATTAGCACAGTCGGTGAACACAAGGATTCTGAGAAAGAAGTTTGCGATATCAACCAAAGCTTTGAATTGCCTTTCCTGGTAACAACTTCTACATAATCATTTATTAAAATGGCGATTACCTAATTTCATTTGGTTTTAAAGTAGCCATTTATTACAATGGCAATAAAATTTTGTTAGGGTTAAAGTGACCTAGTCGTGATTTTAACGATGTGTTTCTTTTTAGAAGTAAAATAAAATTATGTTATTTACACTAAAACGCCTTGGTTTTTTTTTCAATGGAGCCTGGTAGAAAACCTACACATATCAATTGTGAGCCCTGTGGTTCCAGATTTGGAACCATGGCTCTGATACCATTTTGTAATGCTCTACTTGCCGGGTAGAGTACTAAGTTTTAATATTTAACAACAATTTGGCATTTACTCTTAATTTGATTTATCCTTTTCAGTCCTAGTATGTGACATCAAAATTACATGAATTTTTATTCAGATTTCATTTATTTGCAAAATAGAGATGGTTCACCGAAAAATACATGAGCTTTAGCACTGAAGGTTGTCCCTGGTTCCTACACCTTTAGCCTTGCCTTTCCCTCGCCCGAGCCTATAAGAGCCTTAATGCCAACTCGGATGTTCAACCCTGTCGACCAGAAAACCTGCTGGCCCTAGGAAACCGACGAGTTTCCTAGCCCCCGAGCCCACGTACCAATAAACCAGATAGCAACTTTCCTCTTCTCTGAGTGTAAATCTGCCCCCCTGGAGTTAACCCCCTCCTCCAGCTTTCTTCCTTCTTTGTTCCATCCCTTCTTACTCTCTGTTCTTCTCTGAAAATTTTCCCGGCTACTCTCCAGAAAAATCCCCCCTTCCGAACCATTTGATCCCCCTCCTTATACCTCCTTCCCCTCCTTTCTTCCACCGCCTTCCTTCTTCCACCGCCTCCTTCATCCACCGCCTCTTTCATTTTTAAATTAATATTTATTATTTAATTCTTTTTCTCGGGCAGTCAACTAGTTCTGGTTTAAAGACATTCGTTGTATGTATTTAATTTCTTTCTTGAATTGTATAATTTTTCCACCTTGGATGAGATGGTGGGAATTTAATAGGTGCTTATCCTATTTAATTGTTCGTGTAAATTTATAACCTACCCAACTGTCATACATTACCCAATATTATTTATTTAATGTTTTACACAAATGGTAAAATGGTAAAATAATTAGTATAGTTCAATATTGTTTATTTAATGTTTTACGCAAATGGTAAAAATGGTAAAATAATTAGTATATGTTTAGTTTAATAAAAGTACTTAATAATAAACGTTAATAAACATTAATATGGGGCATTACAGATTATGGAGCAGTAGTAACATTTAGGAGGTTCAACGAAGGAGAGAGAGGCGTGTAACGTGAGATGATCGTAGTGATTATTGCAAGCTGGGGAAGAGAGATGATTGTATAAGTGATTATAGGAAGGTGGTGTGGTATATTGGACAGTTAGTTATGTTTGAAGCAGCTCTCTGATGTGCAAACCATTGGTGTATGCAATGCGGGTGGAAGAAATGTTTGCATCGCAACAAATTAACTTCAACTCTAATCAAAGTTATATTGGATAACTATTAGCTTAAATATCAGATACAACTATTATCTTGACTTCAATTATTGTAGAACTATTAACTTAACTTCAACTCTAATGAGAGTTATATTGGATGACTATTAGCTTAACTCCAATGATTTTACAATTATTAGCTTAACTTCAACTCTAATCACCAAAGGCTTAGTCCAAGTGCATTGACATCTATGAGTCTAGCTAATGTGCAGTCATGTATGTTGGAGACATTTACCACCATAAACACTCATTTTGGTCAATTTCGCCTATTTAAACCACTATCCTAAGTTTTATTGACTTAATTGACATCAGAGATGCACTGTATGACATCAGCATGAGCACACCCATGCCTACCTTCAGTCAAGGAGCCCAACTAAGCCTTCTCCTTCATTCAGGGAGGCTAACTGGAGCACTCCGGGGGTGATCTGAGTGTCATAAATTCACTTAATTGTTAACCGATGGTTACAATCAGTTAAACAGATTAGTGAAGGAACCTCCTTTCATTAAATTGATTATTTAATGATTATTTAATGAACTGGAGTCAACAAAGGAGCCTCCAACCACTTCTAATGGTAAGTTACACTTCATTTAAACTCATTGGGGTTCATTGCAATCATTGATGCACTACCACTTGTTGGTTGGATTGCAATGACATGTGTTTGAGCTACTTTCAGTTAGAATCAGTCATTTATTGAACTCCAAATTTAGTTAGGACTTGGTTGAGTGAATTAGGGTTTCGATCAATGGTTAAGTTGAGTGTTCATTATGGCTTACATTCATTTAAGCTAGACTCAATCATTCAATTCGAATGACCTCCTTGGGAATTCAAATTCTCTTGGCATTCATGCATCTGGCATGATCATTATATTGTATCATCATTCTTTCATTTGATTATACAGAGCTGCTACATCCATTGCAGCGCCATTTTGCCAATTTTATGCATATTTTCCTAAATTCTTTGTGAGACTGTGTTTTCAGTTCCTAGACCACTGTGACAAATTAATAATGTAGGAGTCAAACTCCTAATAAAATAGTTCAAAATCCTAATAATCTCCTCCAAACTCGTAATAAACTCTTGATGTCCCTAATATTTTTTATTAGTATGACGATACGCATATATATCTTAGAATTTTGGGGTGGACTACTATTTATGCTTTTTCATCTATGGACGAGATTTAGACAAGTGTACTGTCTAGATTGATTCTATGGGTGTTGTCCAAGATTAAATGAAAATGGGACAAGTGTAGTATCCATATTGATTGGTCAAACTAGATGCTAAATGGGAAACGTAATGGACAAAACTTAAAGCGTCTGAAAAATGTCTTTTTTTGCTTCCTAGATAGCATCCTTTATTTCCTCCAAAATAGCGTCGATTTGTTTTCTTCCAGAATAGCATCCAACTCTGATTCCTAAACAACGTCAAGGTTTTCTTCCTAAATAATGTCATATTTTGCTTCCCAATGAGTGCCCACTTTTGATTCTTAAATGACATCCCTATTAGTGCCATATTTGCATCCTTAATAGCACCATGTTAGCATCCAATATTGCATCCATTTTTTCTACCACTTTAGCATCCCATTTTGCACCATCTTTTACTTCCAAATATGTGTCAATTTTCGCTTCCAAATTTGACCAATTTTTTCTTCCTTTTTTCCATCGTTTTTTGCTACCAAAGTAGCACCAAATATTTATTCTATTGTTGCACCATATTTTTCTTCTTATGTAGCACCATGTTTTGCATCCAAAGTAACGTCTTATTTTTCTACCATATCAATGCCATGTTTTCCTTCATCATTAGTGTAGCAGGGATTTCTCCTTGATACAGGGGCAAGAATGGCTCCCTTATGTCTATAGGACAGAAGGGTAGGTTCCTCCGTGTAAAAATGCAAAAAAGAAAATGGAATAAACAGAAAGCAAATGATAGAAAGAAAATGGCCATGAGCCCCTTTGCAATCAAGGTTAGGGATTCGCCTTGGATACCTGCAAACAACTAATGAACAGAAATAAACTTGCAAAACATGTTAATAAACAAACCTGCAAACAAACATGGGTCAGAAATCAATTAAACTACTAAAGAAAAATGCATAAACAAAACAAGATTATACCTATCCTTTGGTGAAATGGGCCACCATGCCCTGGCTAGAAGGAAGCACCTCTCTATCTCACTCAGCAATGGAGGAGGAGCTATGGCTCAATGGGGAAGATGAGTGCAAGAGAGGGGGATGTGGGTGGCTTGAGAGGCAAAGGTGTCTCAAGGAAACCACGGGCAACATAATAATATGCAAGAGAGGAGTTGTTTGAGAGTGACCCCCCACCCTCCTTTTATAGCTTTTTTGGGGACTTTTAGGGTTTTAAGCCCTTGGTCAGGGCTTTAGCCCCTTTTTTGGGCTTTTATCCCCTTCCTCCCTAACTTTAGCTCCTTTTAGGGTTTTATCCCCTTTTCAGGGGCTTGAGCTCCTAGGAGAGTATTTTAGGCTCCTTTTTGGGGTTTTTAAGCCCTTTTCTTCATTATTAAGCCTTTTTGAGGATGTGGGAGTCTAGTGGGGTGAAATGAGGGTCGTGAAATGGTGTACTTAGGTGGTGTAGGCCATGGAGAGCTGAGTGAGGGATTTTTTGGGTTAACAATTAGCTCCATGTGTTGCATCATTTTTAATGCCACTTTTTTTGTCTTAATTTGCTACCATATCAATGTCATGTTTGGATTCATCATTAGTGCCACGTGTTGCATCGTTCTTAATGCCTAGTTTTGTGTCTTGTTTTGCTACCATATCAACGCCATGTTTTGCTTCATCATTAGTGCCACGTGTTGCATTCTTTTTAATTCTAGTTTCAAATCTCTCAGTTTTTTGTCACTAATTTAGTCATTTTTAGTAATTTTATATACGGATTTTGGTCATTTTGTTTGGTCACTTATCTCTTATTTTTGGTTACTAATTTAGTTTTTTTTAACTGATATTACAATATCATTAGGGAACGAAGGAATTGAACAACAAACCTCATGCTTGTAAGGAAAGCACTCTTCCATTGAGCTAGCATTGTTTCAGGACATTGGAACCCACTTACAGAGTCCTCTATAATGGTAAAAAAGACTAATACACAACTTTGAGTATCTAATGGTTTGTAAAGGATGATAGATTGTATAATTTCACAATATATGATCAAGCAAGTTATGAAATCCATAAAACTTTTCTAGGAATTTTGAACAAAACTCAAGAAATTGGCTTAATGGGATTGCAAAAATCACTATTCCCTAGCAACTGTATGTGTACCACTATATGAGACCTATCAACAACAATTATCTTAGTCATGGATGAAAAGGATATAGTATATAAGCATGATCATCCTAGAGCCATGTGTAAGTGTAGCAATAAGGAGATCAAAAGAGAATGATCAACTCAATAGTTGGTGCTTCACATGGAACCTATCCACCATGGGATGAGCAAAGTTCGTTTTTCCATCAAGCTAATGAGTATCCACAAGGAAAAATGGTTAGGATATATTGTGGTCCCAATTCATAATTTTTATTCGCTTCACAATGTGATGTTGCAGTGCTTGCATTGGGATATACATGGTTCCCAACACCATTGGATATAAGCATATTCATGGGGCCATAGAGTATAAGATGAGGATGTATTTTTATCATTTTATTTGGAAAAAATAGGAATGATTTGAAACACTGGGAGAAGGAATAGAATCAAATATACTTAACAAACTACAATCATGACAAGGAATATGACTATACTCTATAGTCATTGTGCAGATGTTGGAAAAGTGTATAACTTCCTAAGGACTGTGAACAACATCCATTTAAATATAAATGAAAAACCTTCCATGTCAAAGGAATAGTTTATGGTAGTGATTTTATTGTTTCTAACATAAAGAAATAAAGAATCCAGAAATGGAATCTCCAGGGGGATGCACATAACATTAGAGCACAAAATCAACACCCTAAAGAAGTTCCATCTAGATTTTGCATTATAAACAAGAGAGCATTCATAATATAGACAAAATTAACTATGATCGTAAAATAGGTCATATTTCACTTATATCACAATGTGATTACTCTATTGGTCAGGTTTCCATTGTGGTCACTACAGAAAGATCTTATCATAAAAAATCCATAATATTTAGAATCCCATTGTTATCAATTGGTAGATAATATCATATTTAAAGCATAAAATGCCATGTTCAAAAACTTGTTTCAATAATCATATCTCACAATGAAAGAAAGACAAGAAAAAAGATTGATAAAATCAAGAAATTACCTTTGACGTCCCAATGCAAAACTTGGTTGATATGACATTGCAGACATTTCATTACGAACACAACCTGCATCATACAACAAAATTTAGTGTTTAGATATTAAGAACCAGAGAAGTGTTACATTATTGAAGGCTGAACAAGAATTCCCTTCAACTTTTTTAATTATTCTTAGTTACTGAGTAAGTTGATATGGATTTTATATTGAGGCAAGTTAAAAAAAATTGTATTTTGTGTTAAGACGAGGTGCTAGAATAAGTGACGCTCAATAATATATTAGGATCCCTGATATATTATGTATTCATGTGTAATAAATATCATGAGTGTTAGTGACCAATCAAGTTAATGAATAACAGTTAGTATTGGTAGTTAGGGATGGTCATGTAGAGTAAGTAATTAAAACACAATGAAAAAATGATAGTAGATTGTATCAATTAACTCATTTAATATGTATTTCTGCATCTCTTCTCTTTCACGAGTGTTCGATGTTAAAGTCCAATTTTCACTGCATTAAATAGCCTGAAGGAATAAACAATGAAGGATAAAGATACCCTTCTTTTAATATTATTTTATATTCTAGAATGTTAGTGGACCTTCTAACCCTTGCAAAAAGATAGATTATGTTTGCATACTTCCATCCATACACTCACTTCCAAAGTTGTTTGTTTTGTATTTAAATGGGATTGATCACAAAATTATGACATAAAATAAGTATATAAATATATTATCATCCTAACAACATAATAAAGGAGATTAAAATAAAAACAAAATTGAAATAATGGTTCATGAAGTAATGCTACATGAATACCATAATCAACCGGAATCATCATCTCACAAACCTCTCATTAAAGAATTTAGAGAAATGTGAGGTCTTGGCCTCATCTAAATCAATGAGAAATAGAAAGAAATAAAATGTGTCTTCTATATCAAAAGTTTGTGCAAGGAGAAATACAAACAACAAACCATTAAGAATAATGGTCAAGTCATCTCTTAATCTTAAAATTAACTCAATATGGAATGCTTACATAATGTTCATGGCAATGTTCTAAGTATGTGTTGTCCTACAAAATATCTTCCATCATTGTGACTTGTCAAACACTAAAAATGTGTATTAGATGGAAAGAAAAATTCATATAACACAACAACGTGGGCCAAAAGGCATGCATGGCAAACCTTGTTTAATTGATAAAACTAAATCCAGTGTTGCATCCATATCATTAATCTAATATTGATATGGGAATTTGAGTGACTTGATTGGAACAACTCTAAAGTGGTTTAATCCTTATTTATATCCACCATACTCTGTTTACCACCACGATGTGAATTCTTTTGCAAGATTTCCATATTCAATGGGAATTCTTTTGCAAAATACCCATATTCATGGAAACCCATACATTTAAATGGAATATGATCATAATATAACTTCTAAAGATGGGCCTTTTTATCTACCTACAACACAATTGCTTCTAGAATCCCTTGAACTAAAATAAAATAACTAGCATACATACTGGCAATAGTCTCGACTCTATGAAAACATTTCCCTACAGAGTTTGTAGTTGCCTCCAAGGTTTTGGGGTTGCATTTACAGTTGTATGGGGAACACTCACTAAGAAATGGTTATGGAATAGTAACATTTAGTGTAAATTTGAGCATATAGATCTGTAGACAAAAACAAAACTCACAAAGAAGATCTCACAATTTACTCAGCAATTGAAGAATGAAACAGTGCAAAAGACTTGCAGCTGTGAATGCTTTCATTAATCAAAACAATAATTCAGATGATAATTACAATAATGTAAAATGGCTTTAATAGCCATAAGCAATTCGAATCCACATGAGGAAGTTCGAATTGATGACTCTACTTGACTATAGGTAACCAAGACATTGTCTAAATCACTATTGGAGGACCCAGTAGTTAACTGTCCTTGTCTAAATCATAACCGGAGTTCATCGGAGCTCTAAAACACAACCAAGAGTTACATTTAGTATTAAATAATGGTTAACTGACAATGGTAGGTGAGAAATGTGCCCCACATGTGTGCAATCAATTGAACCTAGTGCTAACTGAATGTAGAGGGATAGAACTGAATGTAACTGACTCCTAACTTGGCTTGACTAGTCATTAACTAAAGTGAACTGACCTTGGTTGGTTTCGGCACTCCCAGTTGCTTCCTAAATTGTAGGGATTGATCTAGGAGACTCCTAAACTTATGCAATCAAGTGCAATAAGTGGCATTGAGCCTCAATTAGTGTTTCCCACACTTTGGTAACTAAAACATGTGCCCCAATTAGGTCAAGTTTAACCAATGGTGCTAATGACTATAAATAGACTGGATTGACTCCCGATTTAGACATGACTCCTAATTTAGAAATATGACCAAATTTGGACAAGGGAGGATTAATATTCCTAACACCCCCCCTGAATGCTAACTTGGACAAACTATGGGCCGTGGTAACTAATACCATAGGTCACCCATTACATCAAGTAAAACAAAGTAACTGCTCAATACAAGTAACTAGGGCAAAAACCACATGGGAAAAAATCCCTTGTTCTATCTAAGCAGCTAGAATTAGGTCTCAAGTTTGAAAAACTTGAAAATATGTTGCTGCAATCTTCATCTCTGTGAGGTAGTGAAGCAACATGCATGGTGTACTGTGCATAGGTATTCTAGGGCCTGGCATGTAGACTTCTCCTTCTTCTCCGAAAAGGATGATGGGAGGAAGGAGAAATGTAACCTTTGTCTCTTGCTGAATGAAGAGGTGTATGATCATATCCATTCTTATGAATGTAGGAAGACTAAGCCCTTTCCATATTTCATCTTATAGGAAGTATATTGCATCTCTCTGAAGGAGGAAAAACAGTATGACATAGCGCAAGAGTCTTTCCTTTCTGAGTGTCAGGTGAGTTTCCAGTCATCTTCCTAGCTTCTAGTTTGGAAGTAGGGACTGAATCTAGATCTGAGTCACCCTAAATATTAATGTCATAAACTGATATAGATAAATCTGCAATACTAGTAGAAGCTGTAAAAGAATTAGATGCAATGTTTTTACCTTTCCTTGCTGGTGGCTGCTGAGAGTGCACTGGTTCTGAAGGAGGCATGAAATGTGAGAACTCATATGCTCTTGAAGCATGATTCACAATACCCTTTGCTATGATTCTCCCAGTAGAGATATATATGATCTCCACTAAGTCAGGACCAAAGATCACTCGCATTGGAGATCCAGTATGGGTCATCTGATAGACAGATAACAGGTTTGAAGCTAGTGAGGGAACAAACAACACATCTTTGAACCTTCCATGTTCAAGTTTGATAGAGCCCTTCCCTTTGGTTTGTACTTTACTGTTATTGCCCATCTGAATACTAGGACCATCAAAAGACTTAAAAGGATAGAATGATTCTATGGATGCAGCCATATGGTTGGAAGCTCCAGAATCAATGAGGAAGGTAGGTGTTGATGTGCAGCAAGCTTTCAGTGCATGCCCTTTCCTTGGGTATTCTTCTTCTTCTTCTTCTTCAGAGTCTTCCTTCCTTGCGCTAGAAGGTACATAAATGTTGTGCCTTTTCAAAAGAAGATCCATTTCATCAAGTTGTCTTCTCATATAGGAGCTTTCTGAATGGAAGCCCCTTCCACAGTAAGGGCAGAGGACCTTGCCTTTTCCATTCTTCTTGCTTCTCTTCGAACCTGAAGGTTCTTTTGACTGTTTAGACTCATCTCTTTGCTTCCCTCTGTCATTCGCTACCTTATCTCCTCTTGCAACAAGAGATAGATATTTGGGAGATCAAATGATCCCCATTTGGATCAATTTATCATTCTCAGAAATAAGAGATTGAATGAAAGCATCAAGAGTGGGCATCTTCCAATTTGGAGTAGTGAGACTTATTGTTTGGAAGGTGGATACAAAGACTCAGTAGTCCGAATTGAGCTTGGTGAGAATAGCAAGAATGAACTGATATTCATCCTTCTTTACTTTGCATTGCTTCAATTGATATATCAGGTTCTTGAACTTTGAGAAAAATTAATATAGAGATTCGAAATCTGATGGATTGACAGTAATCAGATCATTTTCTAGCTGATGGATCCTCATCTCATCATGCTTATCAAGCAAGGAAGCAAGCTTGTCCTAAACCTTCTTGGGAGTGTCCAAGTCTTGGATGTGAAATCGAAGATCTACAGAGACTGAGAAGAGCATGAGTCCAATGGCTTCATCAAGCCTATTCATGTACTTAGCTTTGTCTTTATCTGATTCTGGCTCTTCCTCTGTTTCTTCAATGAGTCTGAAGAGATGTTTGGTGTAGAGCAATATTATCATGTCATCCTTCCACTGGTGATAGTTGAAGGGAGTGAGGTGCTCCAGTGGATGAGCCACTTTGAATGTAATAAGAAATACTGAGCTGTTGTAGCGAATGCAATGAGAAGTACAGGCTGCTTGTAGCGAATGCTGCAAGAAAAGCTGATAACCTGTCACACAATCAAACAAACAAAGTGATCCGGTTGGAGATCTGAAGAGGAGAGGAGTCTTGTCCACTGAGGCTCTGATACTATGTAAATTTGAGCATATAGATCTGTAGACAAAAACAAAACTCACAAAGCATATCTCACAATTTACTCAGCAATTGAAGAATGAAACAATGCAAAAGACTTGCAGCTGTGAATGATTTCATTAATCAAAAAAGTAATTCATATGATAATTACAATAATGTAAAATGGATTTAATAGCCATAAGCAATTCGAATCCACATGAGGAAGTTTGAATTGATGACTCTACTTGACTGTAGGTAAACAATACATTGTCTAAATCACTATCGGAGGACCCAATAGTTAACTGTCCTTGTCTAAATCATAACCGGAGTTCATCGGAGCTCTAAAACACAACCAAGTGTTACATTTAGTATTAAATAATGGTTAACTGACTGTGGTAGGTGAGAAATGTGCCCCACATGTGTGCAATCAATTGAACCTAGCGCTAACTGAATGTAGAGGGATAGAACTGAATGTAACTTACTCCTAACTTGTCTTGACTAGTCATTAACTAAAGTGAACTGACCTTGGTTGGTTTCGGCACTCCCGGTTGCTTCCTAAATTGTAGGGATTGATCTAGGAGACTCCTAAACTTATGCAATCAAGTGCAATAAGTGGCAGTGAGCCTCAATTAGTGTTCCCCACACTTTGGTAACTAAAACATGTGCCCCAATTAGGTCAAGTTTAACCAATGGTGCTAATGACTATAAATAGACTGGATTGACTCCCGATTTAGACATGACTCCTAATTTAGACATATGACCAAATTTGGACAAGGGAGGATTAATATTCCTAACATTTAGGAGGTTCAATGAAGGAGAGAGAGGCATGTAACGTGAGATGATCATAGTGATTATTGCAATCTAGGGAGGAGAGATGATCGTATAGTGATTATTGGAAGGTGTTGTGGTAGATTGGATAGTTAGTTATGTTTGAAGCAGCTCTCTGATGTGCAAACCATAGGTGTATGCAATGTGGGTGGAAGAAATGTTTGCATTGCAGCAGTAGACGTATCTCCTCACTTATTTGAAAATCCTCATGGCAAACTACACAGCATGGAGCTGTACCATCATCGTCCATATGTACCTCGAAAATGGTTATGCGAGGGGACAGCTTCTCTGAAATATTGCTTATAATTAACATCCTTTCCCTTTCCCTTTCTGAGATATTATTTCTTATATTGCGCCACTCAGGAGAATGCACCACCCTCTTAGCTATTATAGGATACCACTAAATTGGTGCATTAACATAGTTACAACTATGATTTGCTTCTGCCCTGCAATCCTATAGTGCCTGATGGAATTGTGCCCTGTGGTATCTTGCCCCATGGAATCGGTATGCATCATGGGGAATTTCTTCTCTTCAGACACCGTGACATCGATAATAATCGCAGTGGATGTGGTCAACCTATTGGTGACTTATCTGAGTAAGATCGCGTGGGTGGATTTAGGGAGGGGGAATGTGTCGAGGAACTGCATCATTTCTCGATATTTGACTCGCAGGCATTGAAGGCTCAGATTCCACGTCATTATTGGGAGATCGTAATTGCGGCACAGGTGTTGAAATTAGTACTTCATCATTGTTGTTGGGAGATGGGTTCAATGTCCTCCTTACACCTCTTTGTCCTTCCATTTCTATAAAATTATTCTAAAGTTGATAACTCAACAGGAGGTTTTATTATTGTTTCGATCAGTTGAAATCAATGCAATCAAAATGAACCTTTGAAATGAACAACGACAACGATGGAGTGGATCTTCTGACTTCATCAACGACAACACAAGAGATATGCTCCAAGAATCAATCAAGAGAGGCGACACTTCGAATCTAATATATTTTTATACCGATAGGCATATATATATGTGTGTGTGTTATAATTTTGGGTGGACTATCATTTATGCTTTTTCATCTACCAACAATAATGAAACAAGTGTACTGTTCAAATTGATTATATGGGCGTCAACCAAGATTAAATGAGAATGAGACAAGTGTATGGTCAAGATTGATTCAATGGGCATCGGTCAAAAATAATAATTAATAATTAAAAATAAATAAAAATATCTTAATTAACAACACATGATAAGAATAATTAGTGATATTTCTATTATACTGATAGTTATGCCCATAGGCGTATATATGTTAGAATTTTTGGGTGGACCACCATCTATGCTTTTTCATCTACTGACAAGAATGAAACAAGTGTGCTATTCAGATTGATTCTATGGGCGTCGTCCAAGATTAAATGGGAATAAGACAAGTGTACTGTCAAGATTGATTCTATGGGCATCGTCTGAAAATAATAATTAATAATTTCAAAAAAATAAAAATATCTTAATTAACAAGTGATAAGAACAATTAGTGATAGTTCTAAAAATTAAAAATAATATTCAACTATTCGATTATTAGATACAACTATCATCTTAACCCCAATGCTTTTAGAACTATTAGCTTAAATTCAACTCTAATCGGAGTTATATTGGATAACTATTAGCTTAACTATTAGATAAAACTATTAGCTTAACTCCAATGATTGTAGAACTATTAACTTAACTTCAATGTTAATCAGAGTTATATTGGATAACTATTAGCTTAACTTCAACTCTAATCACTTAAGGCTTAGTCCAAGTGCATTTGACATCTATGAGTCTAGATAATGTGCAGTCATGTAAGAGTTGAACTCCTAATAAAATCGTTCAAACTCCTAATAAAATCATTCGAACTTCAAATAAACGCCTCCAAACTCGTAATAAAATCCTAATGTACCTAATATTTTTTATTATTATGACGACATGTGTATATATATTAGAATTTTTGGGTGGACTACTATCTATGCCTTTTCATCTACGGACGTGAATCAGACAAGTGTATGTTGATGTAATTGTAACTTAGGAATGTATTCATCCATCTATCTTTTGTATTGTACCCCGATGTTTATTATGGGATGTGTCTGTAATGTAATTGAGTCATGTCATACCCTGATGTTTATTCCGGCAAGTTTCTATAATGTAAACAAGCCATGTCAACTAATTGTGGGCAACCCTCCTATTGGTGAAGGGTTAAAGTCCCCACAGTTGTGGGGCCCTAGGGTTATTAGAATATCCTAAATAATTCAACCCTAGGAGAGTCATTGTAAGTTAAGGAAATAGTCCCCACCATTTTGTTAAGGATAAACCTCCTTGTTGGTCAGAGGAGGCAAAGTCCCCACAAGTTGTGGGGCACTAGGGTTATTAGACACTCCTAGAGATGTCAGCTCTAGTAAGTAATTGTTAAGTAAGGAATACATGTTGGAGTGGGTTTCAAGTGAACGAAAGAATATAAATAGAGAGTGAGCCTCTCTATTTATCACCCACACTCACTCATTGGGGCGCATGAGTGAGAGGAGAAGTTGATGGGACAAGAGAGAGACTACTATTGTCAGGAGATCATATTTATGTTTTTGGGTTTTACTTTTGGTGTTGATTCTATCTCTGAGGAAGTTGCGGGGTTTTATCCTTTATGGTTTCCCCGAGGAAAATTGTTTGTGTCTCTTGTCTCTTTTGTTTTATTGCTTTGCATGCTATTCTCTCAGTTAAAGATCCTAAGATCATAATGCTAGCTTGAATCATAAAAATCTAACATGGTATCAAAGCTAACCTGAGAAGAAGACATTGTGCAACTGAAGAAGCTAGGGCTTCTTAATTTTTGGGTCTCTCTCCACAATCCATCAGCAAAATTATGCTAGTCTGACTCTCCATTGAAGGGCGCATCTTTCTATCAAAGCGGAATTTGATTCCAAGCATTTTCAGTTTTTGGTGCGGGAAACTAGGGCTTCTTATAGAAGAGGAATTTTTGAGTGGGCCCAGAATAGGATTTATCTCCTCATAAAAATCGAATTTTATAGACCTGGGTCAACATTTTTGGTTGGGTGAAACTCTGGTAAAGTCAAATTCTAGTTTGACCCCGAGCTGGAAAAACCCTAAAATACTAAAACTGATAAATTTTGGTACATTCACTATATATCTATATTGGCAATGGCTCAGGTGCTGAAACTTGCAGTAGCTGAATATAGAATCTTGATTTACACTTTGGCCAAAATTCAGCCCCAAATTCTCTATATGCTAGGATATATGATCCCTCCAAGTTAGGGTTCTAGCCTCTTCCAGGATTCATCCTTAAACAGGACACCTGGGGAGAATTGCTATATCTTGGGATATAGAGGTCCAAATGAAATTTAGGAAGATGTTCTAGAAAGGGAACGAAATTCAGTTTCTGTGGTCCTAGATTTAGACCCAGAATATGAAACATTGACACATGGAGGTCCATACAACTTCGCTATTCTGAACAGTCCTATAATAGGTCACCTTGGGAAAATGATTATAAGTATCACTTGGTGAAACCAATTCTGATGAAACATATGGTGTTGGAACAGGGACATGCAAAGATGCCTTAGTGAGAATTTCCAAACATATATTAGCAATAATTTCTGAGATATCATAGAAATAGTGACAGACATTTCTGCCGAAGAAATTGGAAAACTAGGGCTTCCTATTTCGAGAGCTCCCTCCATTGTTTTCAGAAAAAGGAGTAAATTGGATAGCTCACCTTGAATATATCTATATTTGTTTCCAATCAGATATGAAATATTTCAAGTTTTTAAAATTAGGGTTTCTCTAACAAACCCTAGATCAGCGAGCTCCGGAACTAGGACAGACACCTCAAATCGGTAAGATCTAATCTTTTGTTATTTTCATTTGAGTTTCTCATTTCAAAAGGATCTATCACATCAGCTTAATGAAAATCTTGGTGAATTTGACAAATTCCAAGCATGGAAGTATATGATCTCTTTGAAGAAAATGAATTGGACACCTACATGAGTAGAAAGGTTCCAGTTTTAGAGGGAGATGAGGCTAGAAGCCTTACACAAGAAGAACTTGGTCAAGGTCAAGAAGATCATTGTTGATTCAATCATGAATCAACTTGTACCACAAGTTTCTTCCCTAAAGACACCAAAGATGTTTGATTCCTTAACCAAGCTATTTGAAGGGAAGAACATAAATCGGAATATGACCTTAAGAAACTAGTTGAAGAATGTGAAGATCCAGAATGCAGAGACCATGCAGTCATACTTTACAAGGGTCTCTCAAATCGAAGAACTCAACTCTTGAAGAACCTCTTATCCACCTTAGCATTTGGATAAGAAACAATTCTATTATGAATGAAGAAGATGATGAAGCTGAAGGCTCAAGAAGGAGTCTACCCACGAAACAAATAAAGATAAGTATTCAATTGTCATTTCATGATATTGTTTTTGTTATGCATTTGTTTATATTTAGTTGATGTATTAGGCATGATAGAATGTTTGCATTAATGATAGTATACTACTAATATGCATGTGATGGGTAAATAGCTCATGGTGCTATACAACTCTCCATTTCTACTTATCTAGAATGAAACCTCTTTGATGACATATTGGATTAGTGCACAATCTCAATGTTGTCCTGGTGGATATGGAAGGCATCTAGAAACGTTTCCATGAGATATGGATGAATGTTGTATTGGCTAAAATAGTTGCATGATCATATGTTTATACATAAAGATTTTTCTATTATGAATATTCCTTATGAAATGTTTCTAACCATACAAATGCATTTGACTTTTAGGAAAGATTGCATACATAATCGCCTATAAGGAAAGAAGGATTAGACTTGTTCCAAAGAACAAGTAACGACAGTTCAAGATGAAAAATAATATGATGAATGCAACGACATCATTGTTACAGAACCTTCCAAGTAGAAAGGGAAGACCAGTTCAAGCAGAATGATGTCTAGGATGCAGTATCAATACATGAATGGAATTTCATATTTCCATCATGCAGTAGATGGAAACATCGTGGGATACAAGGCAAGATTCGTAGCATGAGGCTTCTCACAAGAAGAAGGCATAGACTATGAATACATTTGAAACCAACGGGAGTTGAGACATATGACAGGCAGAATCATGAGTGCAAATTAAAGAAGGCCTTATACGAGTTCAAAAGACACCCATGGGATAACACATTCATGATGAGCTTGATGAATATCTTAACCTTTGCTACAAGGTTGAAGATGAAAGCCTATAGAGGATGACAAGCTCACAAATGGGTGCTAGAAGAACTTTTGAAAAAGTTAAATACAGAGGATCTTGGTATCCAGTGATCCTAGTGTTAGGATTATTAATCCTCCCTTGTCCAAATTTGGTCATATGTCTAAATTAGGAGTCATGTCTAAATCGGGAGTCAATCCAGTCCATTTATAGTCATTAGCACCATTGGTTAAACTTGACCTAATTGGGGCACATGCTTCAGTTACCAAAGTGTGGGGAACACTAATTGAGGCTCACTGCCACTTATTGCTCCTAATTGCATAAGTTTAGGAGTCTCCTAGATCAATCCCTACAATTTAGGAAGCAACTGGGAGTGCCAAAACCAACCAAGGTCAGTTCACTTCAGTTAATGACTAGTCAAGCCAAGTTAGGAGTCAGTTACATTCAGTTCTAGTCCTCTACATTTAGTTAAATAATGGTTTAATTAATTGCACACATGTGGGGTGAATTTCTCACCTACCACAGTTAGTTAACCATTATTTAATACTAAATGTAACACTTGGTTATGTTTTAGAACTCCGGTTATGATTTAGACAAGGACAGTTAACTACTGGGTCCTCCAATAGTGATTTAGACAATGTCTTGGTTACCTACAGTCAAGTAGAGTCATCAATTCGAACTTCCTCATGTGGATTCGAATTGATTGTGGCTATTAAAGACATTTTACATTATTGTAATTATCATCTGAATTACTTTTTTGATTAATGAAAGCATTCACAGCTGCAAGTCTTTTGCACTGTTTCATTCTTCAATTACTGAGTAAATTGTGAGATCTTCTTTGTGAGTTTTGTTTTTGTCTACAGATCTATATGCTCAAATTTACATGGTATCAGAGCCTCGGTGGACAAGACTCCTCTCCTCCTCAGATCTCCAACCGAATCATTTTGTTTGTTTGATTGTGTGACAGGTTATCAGATTTTCTACAGCATTCGCTACAAGCAGCCTCTACTTCTCATTGCATTCACTACAACAGCTCAGTATTTCTCATTACATTCAAAATGGCTCATCCAATAGAGCCTCTCACTCCCTTCAACTATCACCAGTGGAAGGATGACATGAGAATATTGCTTCGCACCAAGCATGTCTTCAGACTCATTGAAGAAACAGAGGAAGAGCCAAAATCAGATAAAGACAAAGCTAAGTACATGAATAGGCTTGATGAAGCCATTGGACTCATGCTCTCCTCAGTCTCTGTAGATATTCTATTTCACATCCAAGACTTGGACACTCCCAAGGAGTTTTGGGACAAGCTTTCTTCCTTATTTGATAAGCATGATGAGATGAGGATCCATCAGCTAGAAAATGATCTGATTACTCTCAATCCATCAGAATTCGAATCTCTAAATGAATTCTTCTCAAAGTTCAAGAACCTGATATATCAGTTGAAGCAATGCAACGTGAAGAAGGATGAAGATCAGCTCATTCTTGCTATTCTCACAAAGCTCAATTCAGACTACTCAGTCTTTGTATCCACCTTCCAAACAGTAAGGCTCACTACTCCAAATTGGAAGATGCCCACTCTTGATGCTTTCATTCAATCTCTTATTTCTGAGAATGATAAATTGATCCAAATGGGGATCATTCGATCTCCCAAAGATCTAGCTCTTGTTGCAAGAGGATATAAGGTAGCGAATGACAAAGGGAAGCAAAGAGATGAGTTTGAACAGTCAAAAGAACCTTCAGGTTCGAAGAGAAGCAAGAAGAATGGCAAAGGAAAGGTCATGTGCCCTTACTGTGGAAGCGGCTTCCATTCAGAAAGCTCCTGTATGAGAAGACAACTTGATGAAATGGATCTTCTTTTGAAAAGGCACAACATTTCTATACCTTCTAGAGCAAGGAAGGAAGACTCTGAAGAAGAAGAAGAAGAATACCCAAGGAAAGGACATGCACTGAAATCTTGCTGCACATCAACACCTGCCTTCCTCATTGATTCTGGAGCTTCCAACCATATGGCTGCATCCATAGAATCATTCTCTTCTTTTCAGTCCTTTGATGGTCCTAGTATTCAGATGGGCAATAGCGGTAAAGTCCAAACCAAAGGGAAGGGCTCTATCCAACTTGAACATGGAAGGTTCAAAGATGTGTTGTTTGTTCCCTCATTAGCTTCAAACCTGTTATCTGTCTATCAGATGACCCATATTGGATCTCCAAAGTGAGTGATCTTTGGTCATGACTCAGTGGAGATCATAGATATCTCTATTGGGAGCATCATAGCAAAGGGTATTGTGAATCATGCTTCAAGAGGATATGAGTTCTGACATTTCATGCCTCCTTCAGAACCAGTGCACTCTCAACAGCCACCTACAAGGGAAGGTAAGACCATTTCACCTACTTCTTTTACAGCTTCTACTAGTATTGTAGATCCATCTATATCATTTTATGACTTTAAGATTCAGGGTGACTCAAATCTAGATTCAGTCCTTACTTCCAAACTCGAAGCTAGGAAGATGACTGGAAACTCACCTGACACTCAGAAAGGAAAGACTCTTGCGCTATGCCATAATTTTTTGCCTCCTTCAGAGAGATGCAATAGACCTCTTGTAAGATGCAATATGGCAAGGGCTCAGTCTTCATACATTCAGAAGAATGGATATGATCATACACCTCTTCATTCAGCAAGAGACAAAGGTTACATTCCTCCTTCCTCCCATCATCCTTTTCGGAGAAGAAGGAGAAGTCTACATGCCAGGCCCCAGAATACCTGTGCACAGCACACCATGCATGCTACTTCACTACCTCATAGAGATGAAGATTGCAGCAACATATTTTCAATTTTTTCAAACTTGAGACCTGATTCTACCTGCTTAGATAGAAGGAGGGCTTTTTTCCCATGTGGTTTTTTCCCTAGTTACTTGTATTGAGCAGTTACTTTATTTTACTTGATGTAATGGGTGACCTATGGTCTTAGTTACCAGGGCCCACAGTTTGTCCAAGTTAGCATTCAAGGGGGGTGTTAGGATTATTAATCCTCCCTTGTCCAAATTTGGTCATATTTCTGAATTAGGAGTCATGTCTAAATCGGGAGTCAATCCAGTCTATTTATAGTCATTAGCACCATTGGTTAAACTTGACCTAATTGGGGAACATGTTTTAGTTACCAAAGTGTGGGGAACACTAATTGAGGCTCACTGCCACTTATTGCACCTAATTGCATAAGTTTAGGAGTCTCCTATATCAATCCCTACAATTTAGGAAGCAACTGGGAGTGCCAAAACCAACCAAGGTCAGTTCACTTCAGTTAATGACTAGTCAAGCCAAGTTAGGAGTCAGTTACATTTAGTTCTAGCCCTCTACATTCAATTAAATAATGGTTTAATTAATTGCACACATGTGGGGCGAATTTCTCACCTACCACAGTCAGTTAACCATTATTTAATACTAAATGTAACACTTGGTTATGTTTTAGAACTCCGGTTATGATTTAGACAAGGACAGTTAACTACTGGGTCCTCCAATAGTGATTTAGACAATGTCTTGGTTACCTACAGTCAAGTAGAGTCATCAATTTGAACTTCCTCATGTGGATTCAAATTGCTTGTGGCTATTAAATCCATTTTACATTATTGTAATTATCATCTGGTTTACTTTTTTGATTAATGAAAGCATTCACCGCTGCAAGTCTTTTGCACTGTTTCATTCTTCAATTGCTGAGTAAATTGTGAGATCTTCTTTGTGAGTTTTTTTTTTTCTACAGATCTATATGCTCAAATTTACACCTAGATGGATACATAGAATATTAGTAGCATAGGAAGCTACTTGTCACTCCGGTACTGAATGTTTTAGTGCATAGAGTATGAAAGACAGAGGGAGTATGATGCTTCGTTTCAGAGGGAGTGACTGTAGAAGATCCTGAGGTTTGACATGGTACAACAGGATGGATAGATTACTGATGACTCTAAGCTTTACTAAGAGTAAAGTGGATTCCAACCTTTGCTTCAAGGTTGAAGGTGGAAGACCGGTGATGCTCATGTTATGTGTCGATGCACTATTTTCTAGGCATGGAGATGTGGCAGAATGGAATCTTCCTCGGACAAGGGAAGTATGCAGTAGAGATCCTGAAGAGGTTCAGGATGATGGACTGCAAGGCCATGAACACACCTATGGAATTGAACATGAAGCTATTGAGTGATGCTTCATCAAAGACGGTTGATGCTATGATGTATCATCAGATGATTGGGTCCTTGATGTACCTGACGAATACGAGACCATATATTTTCTTTGCTCTGAACACATTGAGACATGTTCACCTGATGGTTGCAAAGTATGCAGTGAGATTGGGTAGGTAATACCATCGATAGGAAGAGCACTTCACGGTGTTGCTTCAGTATGAGATCAGGTGTAATCTCTTGGTTTAGCAAAAATAAATCCTGTGTGGCACTGAGTATAGCTGAAGCAGAGTATGTCATAGCTTGTTCAGCTAGTTGTGAGGTAGTATGGCTGAGGAAGCTACTGTCTGATTTATTTGATCTCCAGATGGATGCTACTTGTATACATTGCGACAACCAGAGTTGCGTGAAGTTGTCGAATAATCGGTGTTCCATGACAAGTCAAAGCATATCGAGATCAAGTATCATTATATTAAGGATATGGTGTAGAGGGGAATAGTGAAGCTCCAATATGTTGAGACAGAGGAACAGATAGTTGATGTGTTGACAAAGCCATTGGCTAGGGTGAAGTTTGAGTACTTCAGGGAGAAGCTTGGTGTTCTCCAAATCAAGGTTTTCTCCAAGGGGAAATGATGAGACCCAGAACCATTTTGACATGGTGAGAGGATTGGTTCCTTCCATGGTCAGATGTAAGGGTTGAGCCATTCTATCATGGTGAGAGGATTTGTTCCTTCCATGTCATATGTGAGTGCTGAGCCATTCTAATGTGACTGTAGGATTGATTCCTACATGATTAGAAGTAAGCACTAAATTTCATTCTTGGAATGGAGGCACCTGGTCAGTTACTAGGAAATCTTAGTCTGGGACTGAGGGCCATTCTGATATGACTGTAGGATTGGTTCCTACATGATTAGATGTGAGTACAGAGCCCTTCTGACATGCATGCTGGATTGGTTCCTCGTATGTGCAGATGTAAGTGTAGAGCCCTTTTGAACATGTATGTTGGATTGGTTCTTCACATATGTCGAATGTAAGTGTAGAGCCCTTTCGAACATGTATGTTGGATTGGTTCCTTGCATGTGTCAAATGTAAGTGTAGAGCCCTTTCGAACATGTATGTTGGATTGATTCCTTACATGTGTCAAATGTAAGTGCAGATCCCTTTCAAACATGTATTTTGGATTGGTTCCTTGCATGTGTCGAATCTAAGTCCAGAGCCTTTTCGAACATGTATGTTGGATTGGTTACTCGAATGTGTCGAATGTGAGTGCTGGGCCTTTCTAACAGGGTTGTGGGATTGGTTACCACATGGTCAAATGTGAGTGTTGGGAATTCCTTTCTGATATGATTATAGGATTGGTTCCTACATGATTAGATATAAGTGCTCGGTGGGCCATTCTGACTTAGGGTCAGATATAAGCGCTAAAGAAGACCTACATGGGGGTTAGGCCTACAACTAGCATGAAAAAGAGCTAGCTCTGTAGAACTTCCTATGACAAGAAGAATCATGAGATATCACCCGTGATGATGATCCATATCAAGTGATGATCCAGATCCAGTGATGATCTAGATCCAGTGATGATGATCCAGATCGAGTGATGATCCAGATACGATGATGAAGATGACTTGAAGATGAATATGAATTGAATATGGAGATGACTTGAAGGTGAACATGATGAGGACTCGATGATGATCCAGATGATACAGAGAATAATACTTGTACTCATAAATTGTGTCGATAGAATACCTTCCTAATTAAGAGGGAGTGTTGATGTAATTGTAACTTTGGAATGTATTCATCCGTATATCTTATGTATTGTACCCCGATTTTTATTCTGGGATGTGTCTGTAATGAAATTAAGTCATGCAATACCTTGATTTTTATTTCGGGAAGTTTCTATATTGTAAACAAGTCATGTCAAGTCATTGTGGGTAACCCTCCTATTGGTCAAGGGTTAAAGTCCCCGCAGTTGTGGGGTCCTAGGGTTATTAGACTATCCTAGATAATTCGACCCTTGGTGAGTCATTGTAAGTCAGGGCAATAGTCCCCACCATTGTGTTAAGGATAAAACTCCTTATTGGTCGGAGGAGTCAAATTCCCTACAAGTTGTGGGGCACTAGGGTTATTAGACACTCCTAGAGATGTTAGCTCTAGTAAGTAATTTTTAAGTGAGTCCGACATGTTGGAGTGGGTTTCAAGTGAACAAAAGAATATAAATAGAGAGTGAGCCTCTCTATTTACCACACACACACTCACTCATTGGGGCACATGAGTGAGAGGAGAAGTTGTTGGGACAAGAAAGAGACTACTGCTGTCAGGAGATCATATTTATGTTTTTGGGTAAGTTACTTTTGGTGTTGATTCTATCTCTGAGGAAGTTGTGAGGTTTTCTCCTTTATGGTTTCCTTGAGGAAAATTCTTTGTGTCTCTTATCTCTTGTATTTTATTGCTATGCATGCTATTCTCTCAGTTAAAGATCTGAAGATCATAATGCTAGCTTGAATGATAAAAATCTAACAATGTACCATCCAGATTGATTCTATGGGTGTCGTCCAAGATTAAATGAAAAGAGACAAGTGTATTGTCCATACTGATTCTATGGATGCCCTCTAAAATTAATAATTAATAATTTCAAATAAATAAAAGATAGCTTAATTAACATGTGATAAGTACAGTTAGTAATAGTTGTAAAAATTAAAATTAATTTTCAACTATTCGATTATTAGATACAACTACATGCTTAACTCGATTTATTATTAGATACAACTATTAGCTCAACTCCAATGATAACTATTAGCAAACTACACAACATGGAGTTGTACCATCATTGTCCATATGGACCTCAGAAATGGTTATGGTTATGAAATGTTTATAAATGACATTTTCTGAGATATTAGTTATTCGCCGAGGAGAATGCATCCTCTCTCTAATGGGAATCGAAGTAGGAGACCACTGAATCAGTGCAACGCTGTTACAATTATGATTATCTTCTTCCCTGCAGTCCTATACTACCTGGTCGAATTGTTCCCTATGGTATCCTGCCCCATGGAATTGGTATGCATTGTAGGGAATTTCTTCTCTTCAGATGTCATGACATCAATAATAATCATGGTGGATGTGGTCAACCTATTGGTGACTCATCCAAGAAAGATCGCATGGGTGGATATAGGGAGGGGGAACACGAGGAATTGCATCATTTCTTGCTATTTTCCTTGCATGTGTTTAAGGGTCATCTTTGACATCGTTATTGGGAGATTCAATTATTTGTCGTAATTTCTACACAGGTTTTGAAATTAGTCCTTAGTCATTGTTGGGAGATGGGTAATTCGTTGCACTCTCACTCCTCCTTCCACCTCTTTGTCCTTCCATTTCTATAAAATTATTCTAAAATTGATAACCCAACAAGAGGTTTTATTGTTGTTCTGAGTTGAACTCAATTCAATCAAGAGTAATACAAATATGGAGTGGATATTCTGACTTTATAAATGACAACTCAAGAGAGATTCTCCAAGAATCAATCGAGAGATTTGATGCTTCCAATGTAATATATTTTTAATAAAAATAAATTAATGTGTTAATATTGTTTTTATCTTTTCATGATGGTGGTTGAATGTATCCCAATTGGTGCATCAAAATCCACATTTGGTCACAATGGCGTAGTAGCTTATGAGTAGAAAGGAAGTGGATAGTCGACCTCATAATTTTATCACCAAAATGGAAAACTAGGGTCAAGTTCTTGAATTAGATGGAAAACTAGGGTCAAGTTCTTCGTAATATTGTTCAAATAGAAATTTTTTTTTAAAGTATTTATTTAAAGTCCTCCAAGTTACATACTTTTCTTAAAAAAATTTCACTCTTTTTATATCCTCTCACCATATATCATCTGTTCCAGTTAAGTTATAAATATATTCCATTCTAGCTTTCAACCTATCTGATTAATTATAAATTTTAAAATACTTTTTCATACCTGACAGCCATGCCTCATCTTCTTCACCCTTTTTCACCTCACCATTAAACATAGGGGGTTTTATCTTCTTAAACTCTCCTAAAATTTCTTCATAAGGATTGTATTTTCTCTTTCTAGTGATGTCGCTATGACTACTTTCACTGGAATATTTTCGCTTGTATAGATTTTTCATGAACCTTTTATTTTCTAACCATATTTAACTGCTAGGGTTACAGGATAAAAGGTCTTACTTAGATTTTAAAATGTAATGCATGTTTTAAACTTGTTTTACTAAAGGGTGTTCAACAAAAAGGGTTTATTCCCAATCCTAAGATCCTAAACAAACTAATTATTTAAAGGAACGACGAGCTCCAAGGTGACTTAGAACCACAGCTATGAAAAGGTCAATTTTAAAACTAAGTTTTTGACCCTCTTTAACAATCTTATTCCATAAATCGACATACCAAAGAGTTTTTGTTTTGTTTACAATTATAGGAAAAAGGGTATGAGAACAAATGTATCTACATTGAGGTAAAGGTACATGCAACCATGTGAAATGGTTCCATCCAACTATAAAGGGTAAGTTTAAACCCTATCGAAAGGCCAAGGTTTTTGATCATTTGCATTATTCATTTGTAAGAGGATTCAAGGCCTCTCGGCCCTTCATTTCCATGACCTCCAATACCCCAATGCTCTTGCTACGGAATCTCCATTCTACGACACCAACGTCTCTGGTGCTTTTATCCATGATAGTAAATACAGAACCTTCTCACAGTGCATGGTTTCAGTCTTCTACTAGTTCCTTTGCAAAGTTGATACCTAAGTGTCCTTTGTTATGACTTGTAAACTGTGGTAAGTTTTTCTTTAAATTTTGTTTCCTAAAAGTATTCAAAGTGTTAAGTTTAGTTGTCATTGATGTCAAAGAATTTCATTAATGTCAAAGGAAGTGATGATGTGGTATGTGTGATGAGGCTAGGAAACCACATGATGGTGTTATGGTGCTATT
Source organism: Pseudotsuga menziesii (assembly GCA_001517045.1). Classification (NCBI taxonomy): domain Eukaryota; kingdom Viridiplantae; phylum Streptophyta; class Pinopsida; order Pinales; family Pinaceae; genus Pseudotsuga; species Pseudotsuga menziesii. The sequence goes on from LPNX010264016.1 coordinate 288,762, forward strand.
AGGAAGTCATTGTTGCAATATGACATCATTATGGAACACTATGACAATTTTGCAAATTGACTAAGTTTCTGTGAAATGGTCGGTTGAATCATCCATGTCATCATAACTCATCCAAACATTGTAAAAAGGCTAGTGTAACTCATTCAGTCACTACGAAACCGGCGGCATAAATCATCTAGTTGCTGCAAAATGGTCGGTGTAACTCATGCACACATGAATTTGAACCCAAAATCTGACGGACTATACATCTGATTTTTGGCAACAATTTGTTGACTATCCAACTAGGGTTAGATTTTATAAACGTCAGTCTCTTTTCGTTGGATATCTAACCGCTTTATAGTGTAGAAGGTTATCTAGCGCTATGTCGTCTGATAGTCAACGACGTATTTATCATTATACCAGTCGTAGATCCAATATATCAACGTCGAATATTCTGTGAGAAACACTTATCAGAAGGAAATATTTCCAACTACATATCCATCTGTAACGTCGAAGATCAGATAGAGATACGTACAAATAAAAAGAGAAATAACAATGAGATTTGTCATCGGTCTTATGGCATGATTATCGGATATCGTAGGATATCATTCCTACTGCCAAAAAAGCCATTTGGAGGTATGTGTGGCACGGGGTGAATGAAATTGAAGAGGTGTGTGCACCATGTAGACATGGGAGACATCACAATGCAAACAATATGGGTGATCTTGAACCTCATCACGAATGAAGGAAGGAGGATTTGGGAGAACAAAAATTCAAGGGAAATGGAAGCATAGTACATCATATTAGACTCGCCAACCCAGGAACCTATTGTGAATTCTTCTTTTGTACTACAGTAGGTACAAACCACAACATCCATAGAGTCTTATGTGGCTTGTTTGAGAGTTGTGTAAGGTATGTTAATCATGTTCAAATCGTGTGGGATGACGTTAATCTGGCCATGGGGGAGAGTTGAGGTGGATCACGCTGGATATTTAGAGCATGCCAACATGATTGTATTCATTATGAGGAATAGTGACTTGGATGATGGAACAGATCATTCCTACAGTATATACATGCACCAACTTGTCTCTGACTTCATTCATCTCAGGAAAGAAATTCAGAGCTGTGAGAGCCTCTAAGCTAATTGCCCCCTCTGCAAATAGGCTGATAACATGGGCTCCTCCAATGAGAGTGAGACTTTCTGCCCACAACATGGCCTGGAAGCATTGGGAAGCAGACTAAGGAGAGTTAAAGATGATGTGGATATTTAGAAGCATCAACTTCGCTGACTCAAAGGAGAAGTGAGGGAAATTTTTCAGTAGTTTGCAGAGGACCTCCATGAAGTGGGATCAATTCAGAGGAAGAAAAATGCTGTTGAGTAATCCTAAAATCAGGAGCAATCCCATGCCTTCCAAGAGCTCACAAATAGACTAACTCATGTCGATATTCAGGTAGGAACTATGGCCTTTGAAGCCCAAGTGCAAAATGAAGTAGCCAACTAGAACTTTGTTGATGGCGACTAGGTTTCTGTGACCTCTCTAGCGAAATAAACATGTATTTATGTTTTGTTTCTACTAATTAGACAATATGTCTATATATTTAGGAATATATCCATTAGCAACTTAGATTATCCTTTTGTTTACAACTGTGCATGCTATGAAGAAGAAAATGTTTGTAAGTACATAAGTTACAAATTTTCTTTAGCATAAGAAGACAATGTATTCTTTGTATATATTCATATATAATATTTGTACTTGTTGTTGTGCAATATTGTATCTGACATTTTTGAGAATTTGTCATATTTCTTTCCATACTAGTTTCAATACAACTTAGATTTCATATTGTGAACTATTCCTTTTTCGTTTTTCTTTTATTTTTTAGTGGTTCATTGCTAACCATGTCTTCATCACATTATATGCAAACCAATAAATATATTTTAACAAAATATTGTTAATCCCTCTTAAATATTAGACATCTTAAAGGAGTACATCATTGTTATGTAATGCAAGTATTTGGCACTATATTTTCTATCAAATCCACTTGCAAAGCGATGTTGAACTTTCTATTTTAGGACTAATTTGAATGCTCCTAATTTCTTACCACATAAAATGTTTCTGAGTATGATAAGAATGGATGCCAAACTAATATCAGATATCTGAATATATTGTGACCTTATACTTCTTGAGATAGATCTGAATTTTGATCATAGCGTTCCTTGTCACCATTTGGTTTCTATTGTTGCAAGTCTTCATTTAATTCATTCTTGGCACACCTAAGCAACATTTGTTTGGCAAATCATTTGATAATTTAAATATCAGTATGATGAGTTACTATAACCATCATTATCTTTAATTGTGCATGCATCTAAGATAGATCTAATACAAATTATCTCTTTGTTACCTTTTAGATATGTCTTCATTACTCCACCCTTGGAAATTGTTGTTAGGCATATTGGTTGACTATTTCATTTGTAGCCTAATCATTTTGATTTTAGAAGTATATCAACTTGAAAAAATATCCTCTCGCTAAATACTGTGTGATAATTTAGATAAAACAAATTATCCTTCAACAAGTTCTGAATGTTATTGGAATTTTATCTTTGGTGCCTAGTTATATAGAGCACAAGTGTGAAGATAATCTAAAGTTTGTTTATGATTTTGGAAGTAATACATGAGTAAACTTTTTGATATATGTTTAATAATTATATGACCAAATGATTAATTAGAAGGATCTTTATTGCTCATTATGTACTAGCTCATGATCCTTGTTAGTATTTAAATGAATGATTGTGGTTTGATAAAAGTGTGTTTGGTATCTACAATTATAAAGGGATAGAAGCATAGGCTCTCAGATTTTCCAAAGTATCACATGTACATTTTCCATTATTTCTACTAGGATGAAGTTTTGATGGGTACATTATCAAAATTAATGCTTTGGACCTCATAATTCTGACAACTTCTATGATGAGTGAGTGACTGTGTATTAATTCTACATGAATCAAACATAATAATTGTATATTAGTTCTATATGAATCAAAAAAAATATTACTTATTTGTAAAGAGTGCATATTTCTATCAATGAAAACAATAAAACAACTTATGAAAAGAAAAAACCAACTAGAACAATTGGTAGCTTTTGAATGGGTAGTTGGTGAGATTGAATCTCATTTCCCACAGTCCTTAGTAGCTCCAGGTGAGATGATCAGCTATGTTGCAGCACATTATATTGGTGAAACAACTACTCAAATGATAAAAATCTAAGTACGTCATACATTACAAAAAAGATCAACCTTGAGTTTGATGATGATTTGACATGCATTTTTGTTGACGATAGTGCATAAAACCTTATTCCTCATATACGTATTATGAATGAACAGGGTACTAAAGGGGAATCAAAAGACCAAAATTCCAAATATGATGTATTTTTGAAGAAAATTGAAAGTAACATGGTTACAAAAATGGATCTCAGGGGAATTCCATATATTAATAAAGTTTTTAACAAGTCTAGAAAAATCAACAAGTTTTATGAGAATGATGTATTTAATCCTAAGACAAAATGAATGCTAGATATAGAAGGTGTTAATATGTTAGCTGTGATGTGCCATGGAGATGTGGATTCTATTAAGACAACAAGTAATCACTTGATTGAGGTTATTGAAGTGCTTGAAATTGATAACCATCTTTCAAAGAGAAATTTTTGCACAAATAATGATGGGGCCCTTTTAGATATGAAGAGATAAGGTGTACATCCATACAAACAACTCACATACTATATAATCACCAATATCTCTCCCAACCTTGTATCATTCAAAAGCTACAATTTCATCATTTCAAAGAAGTTGCGATTCCAAGTCAACTCTCCTCCAATGGCATTCCTCTCTTATGTCAATGACTCAATGAATCTAGGATTTCCTCATTGAAAAGAAAACTAAATCGAATAATCATGTTACTTCAACATTACTTGCATATGTGATATTAGTTCAAAATATAGAAAACCCTCCAATATCCATCCAATGTATTCAATTACAAGAGACTATAGATGTATCCTTTGTCATAAGAAATGTCACTTCCTATTCAAAATACTTGAGCTTATTTCTACCCTCCACTACTCTACTAAATATTTCTAGAATACCCTCCTTTCCAAAAAATCAAACCCTCCTTTCTTGTCTCATTCCTCCACAAGTTCCACCTTCATAGTATGGATCCTTCTCTCCTTCCTCCATTGGATCCATACCATGGGAGTGTTCGTCTCAAGGAGGGAAACATACCCTTTCTTGGCTCTTTGGTCATCATAGGATATTTCCTCCAATGAAAGCCAACCGCTCATAGTATGAATGGTCTTCTCGTTCCTTCACATCCTACATACATTGATATTCTATACCTCAGGTAGGTAACAATAACCATTCTTGAGTCTTTGTTCATCGAAGAAGTTTGTCTCCACAAACCCCTTCTAGTGGAAGCAATATTGGTTCTTTGAGGCCTCTTTGATACTTTAGTTTGTTGGAATATATACTCTTTCAAGTATTCCTTGAATGTCCCTAACCATATTCTTCTTTACAATAAAGAATTAATTATTATACACAATGTGATTAGAGAGGACTAGCTTAAGAGCAGGGACTATCTTTCCCTCTAGTATATATTTCTAGTCAAGACATGCGTACAAAACAATGGTATAGATACAAGACTCTAGGGCAAGTGCATTTTTCAATTTCCCTTTCTTACAATTATGCTTCTCATGTCCATTACACATGGATTCCTATGGCTATTGAATCATTTTATCTCTAGTGATGACAAAAAATTTTAAGGTGGATGAACCAAGGAAGTCCTCATATTATCCTAGTGAGATAATTGTTACACCATGGCCAAGGAAAATTCCATAAGTATAGGTGGTTGTGTGTCCAATTATGTGAGATGTTTCCTTTCCTAATTGTAGGTATGGTGAATCCCAACTCAAACTCATTCTTGCACTCACCTTCCGACACTATAAAGAAATGTTATTCGTATAGTATTATTTAGTTTGGTTGCTAGGAAATTTCAGCCCCATTGACAAAATTTGTTCATTTGTTGATATGCATATAATTTCTCTCTTTCTAAACTAGGAAATTATTCACTCAATAAATAACTTACACAATAATTAACTTATTTCCAACATTTCTATATTCTTAGCCAACACTTATTTCCAATATACGTTTTGGATATAATGAAAGTAGGATTTGGAAAAACAAATTGTGTACCTTGCTTATGTAGGTTGGTCCAAGATTTTAGTAACCCTTAAACTTCGAACTCCAAACCTTCAACTCCTTCACTTAAATACTTGCAAAATAGAAACAATACCTTCCTCGAAATATTATGGCTACAGTAAAATAACTATGAATTGACACAAAGATATAAGCCTGCATTTAACCATGCATTCCACATGAATTTGATTTGTTTACTTTCTAAAGATTGCTTCAAAATTGCATATGTATTATCAATCATGAAAATTTTTCTCAACAATTGTTAAAGGTGCAAATAATGGGAAAAAAAGCGTAGTAAAGCTCATATTCAAAGCAGCATTATGCGAGTAAAATATCTTATGTTCTAACATGTCCGACAATAAAAATGAATTATGAAAAGATGCAAATTTGCAGGTATAAATAAAAATTGTTTTAAATCAGCTACAATTTAAAAGTATGTCATGATAATGCATCATTTCTCTTACCCGTGTCCTGTAAATATGCATATGTTGTCCAACAAATATCATATCTATACTTCTTTCATGCCAAGATACTCCAAGATTGAAGTTATGAACATAATATATAAACTTGGAATGTCTTCTAGAATGGTCACTTAGTAAACCTAAGGTTTTAGGGTGGTTACCATAATAAAAATAAATAAAGTTGAGTACACTTAGAGTAGGGTACCAAATGTCGTGTGGATCTTCTTGTAGGGATTCCAGAATGGTCACTTTCATGTAGGAAAGGGTCAGATGGAGGTGTGGGTACAATTTTGCAGAATAATGGAAGGAATAATAATGGAATGCATATACCAAGGAATTGGAATTAAGCACTATTAAATTGAGGCAAGGTAAGGACAAGCTAGTCTGGTGTAAAAACCATTTGCATGGAACCTATTATGTAAAATAGGTTTATGCTACCTTTGTTTTCTCAATACATGCAAGTCAATCCATATTCAAGATTGGTGATGGGAAAACAATATGGATTATTAAGGCTCCTTTTACCATCCTAACCTACACTCAAAGATACTCAAATACTTGAACAAAGTGCAACACTACGGGAACTTAAGAGCGTTCTATATTGTCACTACAACTCTTCCTCTCACTTTAGGCTGGCTCTTGTCTAAGACAAGACGAGGACCCCTAAAAAGGGATGTTTATGATTTTCTTGAATTTAGGGATGGTGTATTGTCCAAATTTGTTCCTAACCAATGATTGGCTTACTTGCATGAAATACGGTCTACCTAGACTATTATAAACATGCTCTAACAACCATGTGGATCTAATTCAATAAGCCAAAAAATTTAGGAGGGCTCTTCTAGAGATGCTCATCACAATGTTCCCAACAAGTACAAAATAACCCAAGAATTGTTGTATGATATTTGAGCTTAGCAAATATGTTGTGTGCTCGCTATTAAGTGCATACAAATCTCTGTTATACAAAATCAACAAATCATTTAAAGTTGTGTTCCTATAACCTCAAAGGAATATTTCCTTAAACACTTAAACTTTTAGGAACCATAATCCTTAAACCCGTAGAATTTACTATATTCTGAATTTGGAAGGCGGGGATCTTTCTTAAGAATGACCTTCATTTAGGATATCACCAGATTCATATGGAACCTACAAATGTATGGAAAATACATTTAAAGAATGATTTCGGTACCTATTAGTGGTTGGTAATGTCCTTTCAAGGCATCACCAATTCCCCTAGTACCTTCGTCTAGAACATGAATGGAATCTTCTTCCTACATGTTAGATGATGTTTACAATATTGCATCAAAGGTTTTACTGTATAGGATGAATAATACTTACCTGCATGAATTTTTTTCTTGAACCCAAGGCCCTTCTTTCTCTTACGATTATTCGCAATAAGCAAACTAGAGAATCAGTAGGTTGCAGTTTCCTAGATTTTGTAAGCCATGCAGCAACCCAGATGGCTCTACAAAATTACAATGGTGTACAAATGCTAAACGCTGAAAAAATTTATAGTTTAAATGTTAAGCACTGATTGTCATTGATGACAAACCATTAATGACAAAGGAATTCAAATATTGATGATATGGACAAAGGAGGATGATGACATGGAAAGAAGGACATTGGATGTGGGCATTGGAGCCATTGGAACACCTAATGATACAAATGAACCATTATGCGGTCATTTGTGCCTTAATGAGCAATGAAGTCCACATACTTGGTAATAAAGGTAAATAGATGATGTGGATGGCTTGAGAAGACCATGCGCTTGAAAAATAATCCTTTTAACCCACACATTAGATGGTTTAATAGGCTTGAAGAAATGAAGATGATGTGGGCATTTGGGTTCTTGGAACCTTTGGGGATGACCCTAGACAAAAATAATATGAAGGCACTCACACCATATGTAGGAGAACAAGCCCTAAATCCATATTACAAGCCTTAAATAACACCAATTTTGACCATTAAATTGATAATTCAAAGAAAAAATAGAACATTAAACTACACTCTCACCTTATTGAAGTCGGCTCAAATTTAAGTAAAATTAAAAATCCTTTATGACAGGTCAACTCAGAAATTAATGGAAACCAATATAAATACCCAGTGCACTTCATTAAAAAAAACATAAATTTGAGTGCTCTGAAATAGCGATCTATTTGAGGAAATTCGGCTTCTATCTAAGGAAGTTCATGGAGGATAGATGGAGCTCTGATTTTTCTAGTTTCAAGAAAATTTCGAGGGTTGCAGCAGCAAAAACACTAAGGCAATTTCGTGACTCTTTTTGAGGAAATTCAGGTGGTTCATTGAGGAAGCAGTACAAATTTAAAACAATCTAAGAAATTCTTCTTGTATAACATTCAACTCTGATTTTTGAAATAGTTACAGAGGTAGCAGCAGATTTTGAGCAACTCTGATTTTGAGATATTAGATCAGAAGCACCAAAGTTAGAGACAGGGTTTGGGTGAATTTTTTCTAAGACTTGGTTGCTTCTTCTGCCATGTAGTTGGTTTGTGACTGATTTATAAACACCACCATTTATATGGGAAGATATTAATGATATAAGATGAACACTCCATACACTTCATGAAGGTGTTACATATACAGTGAAGTGACGCAAGTATACACAATCGGTAAGACATTATTGATGGTCTTGTTCAGACATCTATTGATGATGTATACTTATTGACAATCCTTGAAGATGATGGTAACATAAATAGTCTAAACATAATATGAAGATGATGCTCTAGTACATAGTAGTGATCTGACCTATTTTAGATTAGTTGGAATGAAGTGTATGAGTAGATTGCTATGCAAGAAGTACATGAGTAGCTTGAAGGGATTATTGTGAAAGGAAAGTGATGAGTTGTGATGAGCAGATTAAAAAAAGCCATGATACTGTAAGCACTTGAAAATTTTATGATATGATTGATTAATGACATGATACTATAGACAAGTCAGTAATAAAGTAGACAAGTTGAAGACATGTGGAGAGGACAAGATTAATGATGAGTACACAAGTGATTGACATATGAAATGATGATGTGACACAAATATTTATGTATATGCAAGTTGGGTCTTGGCATAGTAGTTGGTGCTTCTCAGCCAGTTGAAGCTGATGTTGACCCCAAGGTGGTGGCCTTCAATGTAATATCAAATTTGACATAATAAATTTTTTAAGTTTATATTTTGAAGTGTCTCTTCGGATATGGTTTATTTATGTTGAAGAAATTATTGGTGATCTCTGTTTAAACATTTAAAGAATTGAAATTGGTAAGAATTGTTTTCCCACTGATTCACCCCCCCCCCCCCCCCCCC
>LPNX010264016.1:297793-314832 GCA_001517045.1 Pseudotsuga menziesii
TTGGTACCTATTAGTGGTTGGTAATGCCCTTTCATGGAATTACTAATTTCCCTAGTACCTTCGTCTAGACCATGAATGGAATCTTATTCCTACATGTTATATTATGTTTACAGTATTGGATCAAAGGTTTATTGTATTGGATGAATAATACTTACCTGCGTGATTATTTTTCTTCAACCCAAGGCCTTTTTTGTCTTATATTATCTGCAATAAACAAACTGGAGAATTAGAAGGTTATGGTTTCCTGGATTTTGTAATCCAAGCAGCATCCCAGATAGCTCTACAAAATTACAATGGTGTACAGATGCTAAATGCTGAAAATTTTTACAGTTTAAATTTTTTTTTCGTCAAATTTGAAACCTATTATTTTACTCTCTTTCATAATATAGCCCTTAGTACCTAATTGATAATTCATAATACTTTCATAATACCTAATTGACAACAAAATAATTACACTTGCATTATTTTGAACTGTATTCATAAACTAAGTTTCATGCCATAGTGACTTTTCACGTTATGAGTGAAGACAAATACTTTCAATGCTGTAGAATGAACGAAGGAAAGCATCATCAAGTTGTAAATTGAACCTCCATATGAAACTACATACAAACTTGTTTCTTGTAAGGAAATAACAACTTTCATCAATGCCCCAAGGAAGAAGAACTTAGTTGATGATGGAAGCTCGCACTTCTTAAATTTATAGACATTTCAATTAATGATGGAATCTTAAAGTTATTAAATTTATAGAAATTTGGGTGTTTGGAATACCATTGAAAATATACAAAGATATGTTTATTGGCCTAAGATTCATGAATATATTTAAATTTTTATCATAGGTTGTGTAATTTATAGCACCAGTAACCCAAATAATAGGGAACATATTTTCACTTTCCATTACCAATACCAAGTAGACTTTATGAAAGTATCTCAATGGATTTTGTTGGAGATTTTCCTAGGTTAAGGAGAGGAGAATCTATTACTTTTCATGAAAGTATCTCAATGGATTTTTTTCCCATGTAGTGATAGCATTTTAGTGGTGGCTATTCATACCCCCTAATCCTAGAGTGTAAAAATAGGGTAATTATAATTGCAATGATTGAGCTTTAAAACCATACAATAGAATATGGGTATGATTAGAAGGGCAAAGGGATCAATTTACCAATGATAATGTTTTTTATTGATTACCTTATGATCATATTCTGATGCCAAAACTGCACTGAATGTTGTGACCAGGTAGAGGGACAAGCTTAACCAAACACATTCATTATTCCCATATGGTTAATGGTATAGTCATATCTAACCCAGACTAGTTATCAGAATCCTATATATCATCTTAACTCTAATACAGAGCATCTTAACTCTAACCCATAAACGTATAGGTATGTCTAAACCCTGTATTCTTTGTATATTCACACACCCCTTATTCGAAAACCCTCAAAAGAAACCAATGTTCCATACTAAGAAAAAATTTAACCAATTCACCATGGGGTAATCATGTGATGAGTTCCCACTTTGTACAGGTTGTTATCTCATCAAGTGAAATGATTGCAAATGAAGAACATGTGAAAGATGTATTGCAAGAATCAATATAGATATAATAGGGACAATGTTACCCATTCATATGCATTCATAGAGTAAAATTCACCCTAAACCAAATGTAACAGATTAATTTTTTGCAAAATCATTTTTTCCATTCACAACATTGAAACATTTAGAAATTTTATAGAGTAATATGGGGTTGAATGGAAGGTATTGGCCAATTTTTGTGGCATTGTATCCTCTCCATGACCTCTGTGACCTCTTCTATGTGGCCTCTCAACTTATGAGACCTTTGAGACCTCGACGAACCTTAGAAAATCTCAAAAACCTCCAAGATCCAGGATTGGTAAGGTAAGTGAATACGCAGTCTCTTGGCAAACTTTGCGACCTCTAAGCTCTAGGCTTGGTGATGTAAGTGAAAATGGACTCGCGTGGCTGGGGAGGTAAGTGAAAATGCATTCGCACAGCTAGGGAGGTAAGTCAGTTTGAAATGTTAGGTTTGTTTGTTATGTTATATATTTTTATATATTTATTTATTTATTAATTATTCTTTTTAATTTGTATTGTTTATTATATTTTTTTTATTATATTTAATATTTAATGTTTTTTACATGTAATTCATTTTTTATGTAATGTTTTTTTATATATTTAATAATGAAAATAAACCCAAATATTAGTCCCATAGTGGGAAAGACACAATCATGCATCTAAGCTAAGGTAAAGGACCAAGAGTCAACAAAGGGACCACAACCATATGATGATGATGATGATGGTGATGACGATGATGATCATCGCGATGAAGATGATGATGATGATGTTGATGTTAGGATTATTAATCCTCCCTTGATCATATTATCTATTAGATTAATTATTTCCTAACTTAGGAAACTTAATTAATTATTTGGGTCCACTAGTACAATTGCGTTCACTTGACCTAATGGGGCCACATGTACCAATCACAGGAGTGTGGGGAACACTGCTAGAGGTTAAATTCCACTTAATACATGTTTATGCATCATTTTGGGTGCCTCTTAGACCAATCCCTACATTTTAGGAGCCACTAGGATTCCCAGCACTAACCTACTTCAGTTAGTTGGAGTTAGTACTAGTTAGTCTTAGTTAGCCCTCAGTTACTTTCAAGTAGTTCAAAAACAGTGAGTTGGCACATGTCTTACATGGATAATGCATGGATGCATGCAAATTAGGTGCCTTTTCCCACCTAACACACTTAGTTGCACTGAGTTAACTAATTGTCATTGTTTGTTGAGTTGGTTGGAGATCCAGGAGTTGAGTTTGGACTCCGATATTGATTGAGAGACCATGAGTTAGAGATTCAGTTAGATATAGTCATATCCAAATTGGTATATTCGAATTGTATCCTAATGCATTAGAATTATTCCTATGTAAACTACTATAACACCATATATTATTATTGTGAATACCACAGGAACATACATGGATGGGAGGTTGAGCCTCATCGACCGGTAGAGCGGAACAAGTTCCTAAATCGTTGTGATGAAGCATTCAGGTACTTATGTACTTATATTTGTAGAGATCTCCTATTCTATCTAGAAGGATTGAGGACTCCTAGAGAATCCTGGGAGAAGCTTGATGCTTGTTTAACAAACAAGATGATATTTGGGGACACATTCTGGAGAATGAGTTGGTATCTTTACATCCCACCAGTTTCGAGACTATTGAGCAATTCTTCACTAAATTCAACTCTTTAGTACTCCAGTGCAGACAGTGCGAAATAGAGCAGAAGGATGAGTAGAATGTCCTTTTCATACTCAGCAAGCTAGGCCATTAGTATTCTATGTTTGTTTCCATATTTCATTGCAAGCAGGAAAGCTTTCCTGATTAGAAGGTTCCTTCATTAGATTCTTTTTTCGAGTCCATGATCAAAGAGCAAGACGAATTGATGAGAATGGAAGTCTTGAAGACATCCAAAGATCAATCTCTTCTAGTTTCTAACTTTTCCAAAGTGCAAAGCAAAGGGGAAATCAAAGAAGAAGGAGCCAAAGGCAGCTGATTCGAAGCCCAAACAAAATCAGCAAGCTTTCGAAGGGGCCTCCGGCTCTAAGAAGAATAAATTTGAGAAGAAACTATGTCCCTATTATGAAAAAGGGTACCATATTAAAGAACATTGTATGAGGAAGCAACTTGATGAGATGACTGGTCTTCTCAAGCAGCATAACATTTCTTCCCCACAAAGAGAAAAGAATTAAGATAATGGACATGAAATATGTCATGCTTTGGAAGAAAGACTACCTCAATCTACATCCTATTTGATTGATCGTGGAGCCTCCAATCACATGGTGGCCTCTAAGGATCTATTCTCCTCTCTCAATATCAATGAAGGGCCCACTATTCACATGGGAGATGATTCCCAAATTCCAACATCAGGAAGAGGCACCATCTGAGCGAAGCATGGTGTATTCAAAGATGTCCTATATATGCCCTCCCTTGCAACTAATATGTTGTTTGTATACCAGATGACTCACACCGGCTCACCAAAGCAAGTGTTGTATGGACCCGACTTAGTGGAGATCACAAAAATATCAACTGGGGAGCTTGTAGAGAAAGGAATTGTTTATCATGCCTATAAGGCATATATTTTCTCTCACTTCATGACATACACAATTCCATCATCACCTCATATTTCATTTGAAGTTGATGAAGGTATAAAATTTCCTTCACTTCCTATTGCAGTTTCAGTCTCAAATCCTGACATTTCAAATTGAGATTCAAAAGAGGAGTCATCATAGTATGATCCATACATTGAGCTTACAACTCAAAGGGATGTAAATATAGATCTAGGATCTACCTCATTCCAGCAGCCTAAATGGGATAAGAATATCATAGAAGCAGCTAGAGATGGTGTCGAGGATCCATATGAAAAAAGAAGAACAAGGTCCCAGTATCAAAAGGAGAGTGTAGCACTGTCCCACACATATCCTCTTCTTGCAGAGAGGTGCTTTATGATGCTTGGGTCATATCCTCAATCCTTCGAGGAGGCTTTCCATGATCCTAGATGGTAGGCATCCATGTATAAGAGTTTGATTTGCTACATGACAACTAGACATGGGAACTTGTCCCCTTGCCTCCAGGAAGGAAGATGGTATAGTGCAAATAGATCTACAAAACAAAAATAACTATTGATGGGACCACAACCAAGTACAAGGCTCAGTTGGTGGAAAAAGGGTATTCTTAGTTCCAAGGCTTGGACTACAATGAGACATCTACTCTAGTAGCTAGAACGGACTCCATCATGCTAGTATTGGCCATTGCTGCTCTCAAGAGATGGGAAGTACACCACATGGATGTGAAGAGTTCCTTCCTCCATGGTGATTTGGAAGAGGAGATATATATGAAAAAAATTGAGGATTTTATTGATGATCCTTCCTTAGTCTGCAGACCGAAAATCATTGTATGGACTCATAAAAGCCCCAAGGGCATGGCACTCCAAGATGGATTCATTCCTCATCTCTTAAAAGTTTGAAAGGTGCAAATATGAGTGTAATGTATACATTTAGAAAAATGAGGGTTTATTGCTTCTAGTTGTATTTTATGTGGATGACTTGCTCATTACTAGCAGCTCTTCTGTTCGATTGAGAAGCATTAAGTCTGCTCTTAATAGAGAATTCTCTATGACTGACTTAGGACTATTAAGATGGTTCATTGGTCTCGAAGTAAGTAAAAACACTTCGGGAATCATGATCTCACAATAGAGGTATTCATGAGACATGCTTAAGAGATTCCACATGGAGGATTGCAAGGCGTCCCCCTACCCTTTTCTATTAGGCATCAGGCTTGAAGAAGGTGGATCGACACCTTTGGTGGATAACACTCTCTATAGACAGCTCATTGGAATCCTTTTGTATCTCACTCATTTGAGACCATACATATCCTATGCTATGAGTTTTGCTGCCAGATATATGCAGGTGCCACATGAGTTGCACTTGAAGGTAGCAAAGAGGGTCTTGCATTATGTGTAGGGTACTACTGATTATGGGATCCACTATGCTATTGGAGCACAACTAGATCTCATAGGATTTACAGACTCATACTGGGAAAGAGATCGAAATGATAGGAAATACACCTCAGGTTTTGTATTCATGATTGTATCTGGGCCAATTTGTTGGTCTAGCAAGAAGCAAGCAACACTTGCACTTTCTTTAGCAGAAGCAGACTATCGGGGAGCTGTGAATGTAGTTATTCAGGAAGTTTGGCTACATTTCATCTTAACATATTTCAAGATTCTAACTTCACCTACAATAGATATTTATTGTGACAACCAGATTACAATCAACATCTCCAGTGATCCTATTCAGAAGCAGAGGACAAAGCACATAGAGGTTCATGTACACTACATTCGAGAACTGGTGCATGAAAGAACAATCATGCTGCACTACTATCCAACAGAGGATCAGATTGCAGATATTTTTACCAATTCTTTTATTGAAAAGATATTTTCCTTTTTGAGGTCTCTTTTGGGCATTAAGGCTTGATTCTGAGTTCCTATTTTGAGGGGTTTTTTCCCAAGAGGTTTTCCAACCTCATTTGTATTATGTCTCCTAGATTGTATATTGGTTTACCTATGGTCTTTTTACTAGGGCCCACAGTTGTCCAAGTTAGGATTCAGGGGGGGTGTTAGGATTATTAATCCTCCCTTGATCATACTATCTATTAGATTAATTATTTCCTAACTTAGGAACCTTAATTAATTTGTTGGGTCCACTTGACCTAATGGGGCCACATGTACCATTCACTAGAGTGTGTGGAACACTACTAGAGGTTAACTGCCACTTACTGCATGTTCATGCATCAGTTTGGGTGCCTCCTATACAAATCTCTATATTTTAGGAGCCACTGGGAGTCCCAACACAACCTACTTCAGTTAGTTGGAGTTAGTACTAATTAGTCTCAATTATCCCTCAGTTACATTCAGTTAGTTCACAAACAATTAGCTATCACATGTATTGCATGGATAATGCATGGATGCATGTGGAGTAGGCGCCTTTTCCCACCTACCACACTCAGTTGCACTGAGTTAACTAGTTTTCATTGTTTGTTAAGTTGGTTGAACATCTAGGGGGTGAGTTTGGACAACGATATTGATTGAGAGACCACGAGTTAGAGATTTAGTTAGATACAATCATATCTACTTGGTATATTTGAATTGTTTCCTAATGCATTTGAATTATTCCTATGTAAACTATTGTAACGTAGGATATTATTATTGTGAATGATACTGTAAATTCCTGAGCAATACTTATATGTTTTAATGTGGTTTATTTTGTTCAGTTGTATCTTCATTCTCCATTCTTCTGCTCCAAAGATTATTAGAACTATCTGCTTGAAGATCTAAATGGAATTCCAATTCTAATAGTCAATGATGATAATGATGAATATGATGATGATGATGATGATGGTGATGACAATGATGATCATCATGATGAAGAAGATGATGATGAATATGTTGATGAGGAAGAGGGTGATGATGAGGAAGACGATGATGATGATGATGAATATGTCAATGATCATGATGGTGATGATGAATATCGTGATGGTGATGATGATGATCAAGATGAATATGGTGATCATCATATTAAATAATATCTACTTGCTAATAATTACCTTCCACCTTCCTGAGCGATCTACCTTCCTCCTTCAGGTACTCACCTTCAAAATTGTGATTGGATTTTAGATAAAAAATGTGACATAAATTGAGATTTGAAACTAAATTAGCAATGTATTCACTAATATACAACATGTTTTAATATATCGTATATCCCTCCATCATAGAACCCTCAACACGTGCTTGTTGTCTAACCAAACCCTTCATAAATTTCAAGTGCCTCTCAAACATGAGTGCACAATGAGGTGTCGCAAATCAAACAACGAGACGTCAAAAAGATGACATACAACACCTTGAAAAGTTGACATTCAAAATGTCAAAAATTCGACATGAAAACGTTGAAAATTTGACTTGCGGAAAGCCAAAAATCTGGCTTAATATTCTATCAATTAAAAAAAAATTAATCACGATTCATAATTTGAAATTCAAATCTGAAGACACAGTATTTTTTGTTGGATGTCATTGGATTTTGGATTCAAATATTTTTGTGATGCAATCGTTGCGAAACCATCGACTGAATCATCTATGTCTTCGAAACTCATCCAGTATCGCCGAGACGATTGGAGAGGTTGGGAAAATATTGTTTCGACACACTAAAAGAAATCCGTCAACAACGTCAAAGGTGACTCGCGAGTGGGCACCAAAACGATCAGAGAGGTTGAGAAAATATTTCCAATAGAAAAGGTTTCCAAGTGTTCATATCAACTCAAAGTGTTTTCCAAAACAGTCCCATTCCCCAAAATCAAAAGAAAAGGGATAAGGAATCTGATATAATCATTATCACTTAAACAATGTCACCGATACACTGATACATAGAGAAAAGGTGCCAATATCACTGATACAATTAAATGATGCGTCGATACACCGAGAAAAGGTGACAATGCATCGATACGTCGATACGCAGATAAAAGGTGACAATTTTTCCAATACAATCAATCGATGCATCGATACACCGATACACCAAGAAAATTTGACAATGTCACCTATAAGCTGATACAATATTTTAGTCGAGTTACTATTAGCAGTTCTTCTAAACATAGAACCTAACTAAAAGACTATAAAGTCAAGTAAGGATGAACGGATAAAGGATGTGACTAACAAACATATTTTGTTTTTAATAATAAGATAGACATATTATTTTTTAAAGGCATATTTATGAATGGATATGAGTGTTCAAAATAACGTTTAATTAAGAGGAACATATTCAAAGCGAAAGGTTGTGAGTATTGAAAAAGTATGAGGCTGTAAAGGTATGGAGGAAGTATTTAAACTAAAATTCAAAGATAAAAGACGTGTGTCTCTGGTGTCCATATCAATGTAGCAACAGCCGAAGTCAGAGACCAAGGAAGTGATGAAATATCAATGAAAAATTGAAAAAACAAGAAGATCTGGAAGTCTGAAGAAATCAAACTAGGGTGGCAGGGTTGTGCTAGGGCAAGCTATAGGCCTACAGGGGGTTGTAGCCTCCTTCCGGTAGTAGCTAGTAAATAAGGTGTTGTATCATCCTTTTAGTATCAGCTGATAAAACTAGGGGGTCATAGCCTTACTCAAGTAGTAGCTAGTAAATAGGGTTTTGAATAATCCTTTCAGTATTAATTGATAAAACCAAGGGTTGTATCCTCCTTCCAGTAGTTGTCGGTAAATAGGGTCTATTACAATCCTTGTCTGGTGTAGCAGGCATAAACTATTTGTAAATACTATTTTGCATTAATAGGATGTATTGGTGCTTTTCCCAATTGGGTTCCATGATAAAATATGTGTTCTATGTTTCTTGTTGATTATGTATGTTAATGATTAGTGTTAATAGTGGGTTTAAATTATAAAAAATTAACAATACTAATTCACCCCACCCTCTCAGTATTTTCCAATATTACAACAATTGGTATTAGAGCGGGTTTGTTCATTACATTTTAACCACTTAAAGGAAGAACCTAAATAAAACCCACAATGGACCAACAAGAAGTGTTAGCCAGTAATAGACCACCACTATTGATAGAATAAAATTATGCATACTGGAGTGTGAGAATAAAGTGCCACCTGATGTCTCTTTGATTGAAGGTTTGAGAAGAAACTAAAAGAGAGTATAAAAACATAGACAACAACCTACCTATAGACATTGTGGAGCTAGGATAATATGAGGGTAATTAAAAATCCTTAAATGCCATCTCGAGTGGATTAACCAACACTATATTTGTAAAATTCATGTAAGGAAAAACTGCCAAACAAGCTTGGGATAAGTTAAATATTATCTATGAAGGGGCATCCAAGGTCAAATAAGCTAAGATTCAGACATATAGAGGGCAGTTTGAGAGCCTAAAAATCAAATAAGAAGAAAACATTAGAGAATACCTTATAAGAGTAGATGAAGTTGTAAATGCTATTAGAGGCCTTGGAGAAAAATTAAATGAAATATAAGTAGTTGATAAGGTACTAAGATTATTGCCAATGAAGAATGACACAAAGGTATCCACTTTAGAAGAACGAAATGACCTTGATATTGTGAAAGTAGATGAACTACATGTGATATTCACTAAATATGAGATGAGGACGGGACAAAATGAACCTTCCAAAAAAGAGGTAGCATTTAAATCCATATCCAAGAATCAATTAGAGAAACTAGATGCTGAAGAAGCCATCTTCATCAGAAAACTTGAGAAAGGTACTGGGAAATATAAAGGAAAAATACCCTTGAAATGTTTTAACTGTGGAAGAATTACACAGTTTTCCAATAAGTGTCCTTACAAAAAACAAGAGGAGAGTGATCATGAAGAATCTTTCCATCATAAGTGTAAGGCCATGGATAAGAATACGTTTAAGAAAAAGAAGGAAAACTTCTATTCAAAATAATATAGTGACGATGAAAGTGAAGATGTAGAGATACTATTCATGGGAATAAATACTCAAACTCAAAATGGTGAAGCATATGAAGAATCAGAAGTGGACCTATAGGACAAATACATGGTTGTCATTGATGAAATTGAAAAATGTAGAAGAAAGAGCAAGGTTTTGAAAGAAAAATTGTCAAAGTACCAAGAAGAGACAAATCAAATTATTATTGACTTAAAGAATCAAATTAAAGAGGCCAAGAATATTGAAGAGGACCTAGTAGTGCATCTAAGGAAGAGATTACAAGATTCTGAAAAACTTGAAAAAGAGATTATTCAATTTAGAAAAGGGGTTGATGAAGAATCTATCAAATCAAAGTTTGAGAACATTTCAAGGATTTTAGATGATATCTTAAGTAACAAAATACCATCAAGTGATGAATCTGGTATGGGTTTTGACAAAGAAAAGAAGCCAAAATATTCTTCCTTCACAAACCAAGGTCGAAGTAAAAGAAGCTATGTTTCTGCACTAAAGAGTCCAATTAAAAAGGAAGGAAGAAAGAAATTTGTTCCATCCTTTTATGACAAAAACAAAACTAATGAGTTTTCTAAGAGACCAATGACAAATAGATATCAACATATCTTTTTGGTTCATTGTTACTCTTGTAATAATTTTGGTCATAAATCCCTGAAATGCAGAGCTTATGGAAAGGTTCATGAATAGAAGAAGGATGCACCTAGTAAACCAAAGGAAAGAAATCATAACCATTTTGGATCTCTTCAAAGATATTACATAGAGTGTTACAAATGTAATACCTTTTGACATATGGCTAGAGAATGTAAACTAATATAGAATGTTTCAGTAGAGGCTCAGAAATAGTGGAATAAGATGGAAGTTGGGAAGCATAAAGATCAAATATTCCTCAAAGGAAAGTTCTATCGTTATTTCTATTCCTATCATAAGTTTGGTCACAAGGTTGCTGACTACAAGACCAAGGGAAAAGAACAAAACACAAAAATAGAAGATGATAAAGGAAAAATAAGAAGGACACCTCATGGGAATATGTGGAATAAAAATTCAGATTATGAAGACTTGGAAGAAACACAAATTTCAAACATCAGTGAGGTCTCCAAAGATGATGATGAGCATAATAGTTTCGTAGATAAAAATGACATTCATTAAGAGGAAAAGAAGGATGGATATGTAAAAGAATACACCAATGAATATGAATATGAAGAAGGATATAGTGATTGTGGAATCCTTTTCTAAGATCTCTCATGATCTAAAGAGAACCCTGAAAATAACATTAGCAGGGATCATATACTCAGGGAGAGTTAAATTCAGAAAATTCAATTGGTATCTAATGTTGAGGTATGATGAAAGCTATCTTCCTCAAAAACAAGAGATGATCAGGGTTAAATGATAAGACTAGTGCATGGTTGACATAGAGAAAAGGTGCATAAAATTGGATGGAAGTAGACTGAGAGAGACTCAATAATGGAGCGGAAGGAAACACAATGATGGGGGGAGTCTAAGAATCTATCACTTAGGTTATCATTTAAATATATGTCACAAGAAGGAAAATAAGGATGCTAACTAAGACTATCATTCTTCAAGAAATTATTAGTACCAAGTCCAGTTAACAAAGGGAAGAGACATCTTAGCAAGAGAATTTGTCAGAAAGAAGAAAACACAGCATGTTAGGGGGAGATCTGTTGACAAGGGGATCATTCAAAAGGAATACTTTGTCATTAAGGTCAAAGGGGGAGAAAATTAAGGAGTTGTTGCCATCAATGCTAAAGGGGGAGAATGTTGAGTTTAGTTTTCATTGATGTTAAAGAAGTTCATTAATGTCAAAGGAAGTGATGATGTGGCATGTGTGATGAGGCTAGGAAACCACATGATAGTGTTCTAGTACTATTAGGAAGTCATTGTTGCAGTCTGACATCGTTCTAGAACACTATGACAATTCTTTAAATTGACTAAGTCTCTCGGAAATGGTCAGCCAAATCATCCATGTCAACGTAACTCATCCGATTGTTCCAAAACAATTGGTGTAACTCATCCAGTCATTGTGAAACGGTCGGATTAAATCATCCAGTCGCCATGAAATTGTCAGTTGAATAATCCATGTCTAGGTAACCCATCCAATATCATTGACATGATTGGACAAGTTGGGAAAATATTGCTTCGACACAACTGAAAGAAATGTGCCGACATCATCGGAGGTGACTCGTGAGTGGGCGCTGAAATGACCGGAGAGGTTGAGAAAACATTGTCGATAATAAAGGTTTTCGAGTGTTCGGGTCAAATTAGATTTTTTTGCCGAAACAGTTGCATGCCCTTAAATCAAAATAAAAGGGATAAGGAAGCTGATACACTCGGTATGACTTAGACAATGTCTCCTATACATCGATACACCGAGAAAGGTGACAATGTCATCGATAAAATCAACCAATGCGTTGATATGTCGATACACTGAGAAAAGATGGCAATGCACTGATACGTTGATATGCCGAGAAAAGGTAAGAATTTTTTCGATACAATCAAGCGATGTGTCGATACACCGATAATTAGCATATACATGGAACCTAACTAAAAGACTGTACAGTCAAGTGAGGATGAACGGCTAAAGGACACAACTAACAAACAGAGTGTTTTTTTAATAATAACATAGACATATTATTTTTGAAAAGGCATGTTTATGAATGGATATGAGTGTCCAGAACAAATTTTAATGAAGAGGCACATCTTCAGAGAGAAAGGTTGTGAGTATTGAAAAAGTATGAGGTTGTGAAGCCTATGGAGGAAGTATTTAAACTGAAGTTCAAAGAGAAAAGAAGTGTGTCTCTGGTGTCTAGATCAATGTAGCAGTAGCAGAAGTCAGAGACCAAGGAAGTGATGAAATATTAGTGAAAAATTGAAGAACCAATAAGATCTAGAAGTATGAAGAAATCAAACTAGGGTGGTGGGGTGGTGCTAGGGTAGGATACAGGCCTAAAGGGGGTTGTAGCCTCCTTCCAGTAGTAGTTGTTAAATAGGTTTTTATAACATCCTTTCAGTAGAAGATGATAAAACTAGGGGTTCATAGGCTTCTTCCAATAGTAGCTGGTAATTAGGGTGTTGAAGCATCCTTTCAGTTTCAGCTGATAAAACCAGGGGGTTGTATCCTCCTTCTAGTAATTGCTGGTAAATAGGGTTTGGTACCATCCTTGTTTGTTGTAGCAAGTAGAAACTATTTGTAAATATAATTTTGCAGTAATAGGATGTATTAGTGGTTTTCCCAATTGGGTTCCACGATAAAATATGTGTTCTATGTTTCTTGTTAATTCTGTGTGTTAATGATTAATGTTAAAAGTGGTTTTAATTATAAAAATTAACAATACTGATTCACCCCCCCTCTCAGTATTGTCCAATATTCCAACACAAAGTTCATGCATAGAAAAATAGAGTTCAAAGTTTTAACCTTTGTAATGTTTTGGACTAGCAGGGATTTGACTGTCGCTGCTTGGGTTGGATGGTTTTTGATCGAGGACGATCGACATTAAAAGAGCTGGTAAGACCTTGCATATTTGAACCCTCATCTTTGGCGATGTGAAAATTTATGGGAAGGTTGTACTACATTCCTTGTTTGGTTTTGGTTTCATTTGGAGTTTTATGGGTCACTTTCATTCGAATGGTAAACTTTATTGAGTTTTTCCTTTAATGGAAGGGTGTTAATCTATCTCCAATATTGTGGGCTTTGTTGGGTTTATACAAGTTAATTAAAAAAAACCTTTTGTTGTGGAACGTGGAGTTTCTAGGGTATTTTGTTTCAGTCCTCATAATGTAAATTTTTTCCAACATTTAAGTAAATATAGTATTGTGGTTTCATTTTGCTTTAAACCTTTGTTTCGGTCTACTTTTTACATAATTTTACGTTATTGGTTATTACCTCATAAATTTTGTAATTTTTTTTAATAATACATGCAAATAGTTTTATAAATTCTTAGTTAACTAGAATGTAAATGCAATTATTGAAAGAGTGCCCTTTATTTTACAGTTACGACTCAATTGGTTGTAAATTGTTTATTACCATTCTTTCCATATTCTAAGTCATGATTTTCTTTGTTGTAGTTATCATTTGTAACTTTCTGTAAGAGATTTACCCTTACGAGTTTCGATCTCCCGACCTATAAAAATTCCTTAATTAGGGAAGTTGTGTTATTTAATGTGGTTATTTAATATGGTTATTTAATTCCTTTAAATCTATACTGTGGAGACCCTAATAATCCTTTTTGGAATAGATAAATCCTTCCCATTGTAAATCTTTATAATGAATAATTATGTACAGGTATTTTACACTATAGGTTTCGGCCCTTGTTCTTGTATTATCTGAGCTTATAAAACAGATGTTGGTTAAATTTTACAGTTATAGTGATTCTTTAAATTTGTTAATATGGAGCGTTTCACCCTACTCCGTATTTGTAGAAGCAAAATGGCCTCTCAGCTATGTGCGTTTGGTAAAAGTAAAAAGCCATTTATCTGTATAATTCTTATATTGAGCAAGTTATTCTTATGGGTTTTGAACCCTGGCTCGATGCCATCATTTTCAAAAATAGTTTAAACTTATTTTAGCAGGTTTTTAATTCGTATTTTAGGGGTTTATTGTGTTAAAATTTATGTTTAGATTGAAATCGTGATAGTTAATATTCTTTGACTCTAACTCATTTTTCGTAGTGATAATAAGCCTTCCGACAATGGGATATTTATACCAGGTATTAAAAATAAACAATATTTAAGCCTTACGGTTGTAATAGATGTAACATAATGTTTTTTTAATTGTATTTTTAATCTTCTTATGGGACTTGAATTCTTGGGAAAGTGTTTTGGCTTTGTGGCTACAGTTTTTCTTTAGCTGGTTAAAACTTTGATTAGGGATTTATTTTAACTAACCAGAGAAAACCTTAAATATGAAAAATAAAACAGGAGAAAATCATGATATCTCTAAAATAATATTGTATGGAATTATAAGAAAATAAACGAAATACTATTCATTTACTCAATTATCTCCTACACTTTAATTTTAAGTAAATTTGCATTCCTATTAGGATAATATAATAAATAATCTATCCTTTCTGTTACAAAATTTTTTGTAAACAGTAACCTTCATTGATTGAACATTTTATAGAAATAAAAATACATTTTCCTAATTTATTACATAAACATATAATAATTCTGGAATCTTCTTCATTCATAAATCCTATAGAATATAACAGATAAAGAATTTAAGGTAACAAATACAAAACATTATAGAACATGTTATCTTTAGAAGGGGGAAAACCCAAAGAAAATCGTCCCCCCCAACCTTCTCCTGAAAGCTACCAAGATCACTTGCTTTAGGACCACTTGTAGAATTAAACTCTTAGCAACTCATTTTAGCTTTCCCCTCACTAAATTCCTCTTGTGTGCCTAAATTTTCAATTTCCAGCAAAACCAAAAGGCTCTCGTCACTTAGAATGTAGTGAGCCTCCTACTCATTCGATGGTATATATAAGCTTTCCTAGGTCTTTCGGTCAGTTTTGCAATTTAATGAGCCACTTGCTCAATTCCTCTTTCGTTGGGAACATGACCACAATTATAGGGATGTTGCTTCCAGCAACAACTAGAAAGTGAATGTTGTTGCTATCATTTGTCATTTTGTCCTCCTACAGCAGATCATTCTTCCTAGTGGGTCTGTGAACACTCTTCAACTTCATTCTTTGGATAGATGTCTCTTCTTTTTAATTATAAAATAATAAAATAATTCAATTACAGTCATCTTTGAGCATCCTGGGTCAACAACATAAAAATTTACGATAACTTTTAAAGTAATGTCTTCTCAAAATTAAAATGTATTCAGTTCTAGGTGGGTTACACAACTCAGGATACATAATTTAAAGATGGTGTGGCCAAGAATACTTCTGAATAATTAATGAAAATAAGGCACCCTTCCTACACCCATTTTTCAAAAATATTCTGACCCCAAGTTAAAATAGTAATCCTTCTCCCTTGTAGTAGTTACCACCTGGCCAAAGCAAGAAAACACCTAGGCCGAGCCCCTTGCCGCTGGCTACTGCTCGGCTAAAGAAAGATTCCTAATCAAAGAGGATAATATTGCCTAATAAATGCCTTTGATTTTTTAGATTAAAGTAAAAAGGAAATGGGAAGCTTCGATAATATATTTTAGGATAATATTACCTAATAAATGAGTTTAATTACTGAGATTAAAGGAAATGGGAAGCTTTGATATTATAATTTATTGTCAATTTACTATGTGGAGAAACGTTTGTATGATAGGTAGATACACAAGTTATTCACTCATAAAAGGATGTTATAGTGCTTTTGTATATGGGATATTAAAAAATACCTCTAATTTCACTAGATATTGATAAACACCTACGAAAATCATTTTATTCAACCCCATGCTAATACACATTTGGTATTTTTAATAGATTTCCCTTTTTATACCTTCCCAATACCTATAAATCCCCATACCTACAATATATAGACCTTATTTTTTACAATTAAAAAACTTCCTTTACAAATTAACGTGATAATATATTAGTCAACAAAATAAATCCTAGTGGATAAAACTTAGAAAATTTAGGATATGCAAAAGATGGATTGATGGATGCCTTTTTTAATATTTAGAAATGAGACGTTAAACATGTCATGCGCCTTGATGGATTGATGGATGCCTTCTTGGATATTTCACTTACTTAAATGTTTTCACATTAGGAGTTTAGAGCTACTACATTATACAACATATACATGATTTCTAAATCTATATTTTGTGGATTATACAAAATCAATTCTTGTATGGATCTTGGGGATTTATTTAATTATTAAGAACTATCTCTTAGCAAAATAAACATATTAAGATTTATGTTTTTATATTTAAAAATAAATTAAAAGATCCATTCACATGCTTACCTTTTCACAAGTTTAATATTCTAAAGTAAATGTATATGTATGTATTTATGTGAGTGATATATATATATATATATATATA